>JANHFN010058998.1:0-11200 GCA_032468175.1 Toxicocalamus goodenoughensis
AGTTATGACTTTTCACCCTGAATATAATTCTCCTCCATCCTCTTTCTGAAGTTCTATACAATATTTAGAAGTTTCTGCTTTTAAAAAATAATTAGTAAATTCTTCTTTATCTACATCCAGGAATGCCTGACAGTATGTCATCAGTAAACTCCTCCCCCCTCCAATCCCTGAATTCAAGACTATACATTTTAAAAGAGATACATGGATAATTGATCGATTTTATTCCCCCCTGCTATTCTTTTGGATTTTATTTTATTTTATTTTAAAAGAAAATAATAATAATTTGGAGGATAAAACCACCCTGAGACACTCAACAGTGAGAGGAGCAGCCTATAAACTTAATAAATACATTCATTAAATACTCACATTCTGGTAAATATATATATTTTAAAGGCCACCATATTCAAACATCTCTTCTCCAATCTCAGGCTACTTTCTTCCAACATTTCAGGGAAAACTCAACTTAGAATGAGCTTATACTTGCAAGAAATGTTTAAAACAATTTTAAAAATATTATAGGGTCACTTAGGTCCAGAGAACAGGAGATAAAAAAAAGCTAAATTTTAAGACCCACCTTCAACCTTCCAGGCTGATGCTTGACAATAACGATAAAATGGAAGCAACCCAAGCAAGGGAAACTGCAAGGACATAAAAGCAAACAAAACCAAGTTCAAATTATTGGACAAATATAAGTATCTTGACCTAGCCCTGAAGAAATTATAGTATCAGCTCCAACTCTCATTAGAAGCAATTTTCCTAGCGGCTAAGATAAAGAAAATATGAAACATATTGAAAAGCATAAAAAGTATATCTTAAATTAGAGAACATGTGTTCATGTGATCTTTTTGGCAATATTTTTGGGTGTGCGTGTGTTTGTGTGTGTGTGTGTGTGTGTGTGTGTGTGTGTGTGTGTGTGTGTGTATTTACCTACAAGTCTAACCTTCAAGCTTGCCATTCCTTGGAGATTTCCCACCCAAGAACTAACCCTAACCAGACATGTTGCTTATTCTTTGACTCCAAACATAAGCCAGGGGATGCCGCTAAATGGCTCCCTTGTCAAAAAAAAGAGGGGAAGAAAATTATCCTTTTGTGAGTTTCACTTGTGAATTCTGAAAGATTTAAAATGGGGGGGGGGCTAGCAGGCCATGAGGGGTTTGCAACGGAGGCTGTGGAAACAGCTGGTGAGCGCACGCACATCCTCACTTGTGCAAGCAACGAGAAGAGAATATAGCTAATTTTGTCTCTAGTTTGAAATCGCTTCCGGATTTTGTGTTTGCAATGAAAAATAATAATAATAATAATAATAATAATGGAACTTTGAGTCTGTTTCTGTAAACTAGGCAGGCTTATTGTAGAAATGGCTTGCCCATACTGTTGTATAAAAGCAAAAAGTTGCGGTTGTAATGTTGTTATCTTCTACTGTGCTAAAGAGAGTTGGAAGTCGGTGCCTTTTTCTTTTCTCCCTCAACTATATCTCTTTCTTTTGCCTCCCATTTTTCTTAGTTTTCTACGTTTTTTTCCCCTTTGTATTTTAAACTAATAAAATTTAAATGATTTTAAAAAAAGAAGCTCCAGGGAAGAAAAAAAAAACCAGCCTTCTCCGGAGCATGTCAGCATGAAAGTGCCAGTGTGCAATGAACCTGTAGCACAAGGCTTTGCCCAAAGCATAATGTTTTGAAGGGCTACGTTTTCTCCCTGTAAAGCCAGGCACAGAAAACATTTTTTTTTCCTCATGTCGTCAACTTCATCTCTTGCTCCACTCTTCCATGCATGATTTCTTGGGTCTAGGAAAGCCTGCACAGTTCAGCAGAATTCCTTAATGCTTTGACAAACTGGTCAGAAAAGGCACGACTCCAATTTTGGTTTCCATCGGTAGATGGGGTTTGAAAAACCGGACCATGCTACAAAGGGCAGAGAGGGTAAATATAACTAGAAGAACTTACTCAGTTTTCTTTTTTTTCCCTCAGGGCAAGCAAAATACATTTTGGTGAACAATTGATTTATTTTATAGACTTGAAAGGGATGTATTTCATTGTTTTTTGCTTGCCAGCAGCAGACAGGACTAGTTTGCATATCTTTAGAGAAGAAACCGAAGCAAGAATGTTTCTCATAGAAGAGAACATAACTAGCTCTGGGTTGAGCCCTTGGTGCTCTCTGTTGTTTTGAAACTTTCTCGTGAAACTTCTGTTTCAAAATTGCTGGGAGTTCTAATTGGACAACATCTGGAGAAGCCCAAGTCTCCTGTCCTACGTGGGACATCTGTGCTGTGATATCAGTCAACCAACCTTCTTTCAAAGAACCTACATCAGCCTTGGAAGCCATATTTTACTTGGAAGCTTCAAGGCTGCCACATTTAGTGTCTTGGAATTTGGGAGGAGGGATTTCACAGTGAGGTAGAAGACGAGACACAACATCTTTCTTTCTCAGAGAGTCAAGGTCAAAATACCCTGCACCTGGAGAGGAGTATCTGGAGGAATGGTTCCAGTTGGGACGATGTTTGATTGGACAGTGTGATGGATTGGTGGGCGCAAGGGTTGGTTTCTCTTTGGTTTCCCTTTTGGGAAGGAAAAACCGAGAACTCTCAGATTCGAGTTTTCCCAGATGTGCCAATATGACTTCCTTAATAAAAAGCAACATTGAGGAAATGCCTGTCTCGGAGTTTATTGAGTTGGAGTTTGTTATTTGGAATGCTGACAACCTAGTTAAAGCAGGAAGTAAGCCATCATCTTTTGAGCATTAAACAAGATAGCTGCAAGACCAACAGGGTGGCAAATGGGACTTCGTGCAAGTAATAACTATTTCTACCTTTGATTGAAAGACCTGCTACTAAATAAACAACAGTTCAATTTTCAATGGACTGATTATTTTTTTCAAGAACCTTGTATTATCGATCTATCTAGCCACATTCCATGCAATGAGGCTGCAAGGTGGGTGAATTTCCCTTCCTGCGTCCTTTAAATAATCTTTCGATTTTGTTCTACAAAGCAACAAAATATGCTAGATGAGCCCCAATTTGTTTTAACACACTCTCTAGCATAGCTTAGCTTCATTACATGTAATTCGGCTAAATCATCCCCCATTAGCTTTGCGTTGTGCTTGATGACTGACACAATTAGAGGCCATTGATAAGGGAGATTGGGGAAAAAATTAATAAAGCAACTGACACTGTAGCAGAACTGGAGTGATTCTTGATGAGTTGATGCAACGGAACTGATGATGCCTTATGGAGGATTCTCCTTGCCTAAAATCACCATAGTGATTCCTTAGCCAAGGAAAATTCAGATTTGATGTGGCCAGTAATACTTTATTCTTTTTCTCACCCAACTCCAAAATTGCAACTTTCTCTAAGTCAGGAATTACCCATGGTGTCCAGAACCCCACTAGGTTAGACAGCAGAAGAAACTCCTAGGATTTTTTTTTTTACCAAAAGTATAACTTTACTGAAGACCTTTTTTTAGAAATCATATAAGGTAATTTAAAAAATAGAGGGTGAATAGCATTTCCAGCCACTGAACAAGAGAACATCACTCCCCTGCTTTGCAAAGAATATAAAATTAGTTGAATTACCTGAGGTTTTCTAACTGCCTAACTTTAGATGCCTGGATTTAGATCTTTTTACAAGTTAATAACATTTGGCATATTGAGGTCTTACCTTATCAGAACTACCTGCTCTGTGACTTGATAAAACTCAGGCTGAATTAAAGCAGAAGATTCGGCCTCTAGAAATCCAGAAGGACAGAGCCAAAGGCTCCCACCCCTTCTGTAGCACAATGACAGGCAAGACTTCAATCAAGTCCAAAATTTCCATTGCTAGGCAGTTGTTAAGTGAGCATTGCCACATTTTATGACCTTTCTTGCAGTGAATCACTTCAGCGGTTAAGAAAGTAACATGGTGATTAAGTAAACCTGGCTTTTCCGTTGAATTTGCTTGTTAGTCAGTCACAACCATCATAAATATGAACCAGCTATCACATGTCTGAATTTTGGTTACCTGGCCTTGGGACACTGCAGCAGTTGTGAAAATAGTGTGAAAAATGGTCACAAGACACTTTTTTTCATTGCCATTGTAACTTCAAAGGGTCATTAAGAGAATGATTGCAAGCCAAAGACTTCCTGTACTCCTACTCCCTGATCAGTCCCTAAATATTTATTTAAAGTATCCTATGTTCCACATTAAGGGCTATTTGCCATGACCTGAATTGAGGCTCCATCTCTCAGGGCAACAATTATAATCCTCCCATACAACAGCCGAACCTGTTTTTAATTCAGATCCACAGGAATCAGTCTCACCTGTGCTATTCAAATATCCACTCAACTCCTATTAGAAATTAAGTTTAATACCTCAATTCTTAACAACAGGGAGATTATTACCCTTCTCCTGCGTGACTTACTCTCCAGAAATTTTCAAGTAGTTTGCAAATTCTTTTCCTTAACTATGGTTGTTAGAAGCAGTGGTGGGATTCAGCCAGTTTACACCAGTTTGGGAGAACCGGTTGTTAACTGAGAAGTTTGGTGAACTGGTTGTTGGAAGAAATCATGAGGGCAGAGAACCAGTTGTTAAACTATTTGAATCCCATCACTGGTTAGAAGTGGCCAGGTTCACTGCCATGCTATTAACAATTGGCTTCTAATTGTCGTAGGATCTTCTCACGTCTCAACTTTTTCCAAGATCACTCAACAGCTAAAGAGGCCGTCTGAACCATCATTTGGGAACTGAATCCAAAGCCCAGTTAAATAATGCAGAATGTTTTCAGCTAATTCTGCAGCTAATGAATCTGGTGCTTAAGTGATGGCCTGTTCTTTTTGTGTTTTTGTTTTGTCCTTTGCCTCCTGTCACTGGAAGCTTTTTTCCATTAGTACAACATGAGGCCATCTCCTCCCCCTACTCAAAATTTTCCCTTGATCTTGACAGCATGTTGAAAGAGCTGAGTAGACAAAGCTCCAAGAAGGCAAAACAAGGGATCCAAAGTCTTTATGCTTTCACAGTCATCTCACCCATCCAAAGAGCTTCATTTTCCTTTACATTCCTCAGAAACAGGGTGGATCTTCAGAGTTTTGAACTATCCTCTAGAATTTTCAACAGAGATCCTTCTGGAAACTGAAGTCCACACAACTTGCACCATCCAAGTTGGAGAAGAATAGTGCCCTTTGATCTTCCTGGTAATTTCTTCAGGCCACTGATTGATTAATCTAAGGATATGCATTCCTGGGAGTAAATGGGTCTCCAGAAGGTGTAAAAGTTCTCTTAAACAAAAGAAGATTCTGGAGGTCCCCAAGTCAAGAGATCATGACCTGACTTTAAAAATTGCTGCCTCTGTTGTTGTTGTTCTGCCTGGTCTTCATTTCAATATGAGGACAAAAAAAGTTCCATTATTATTGGAACTTTTTCCTGTTAAATCTTGCAATAACATACAGATTATTTTTGTATCTCTGTTTCTCCTTTTACATGTACTCCTGATACAATCAGTAGACCAAGCAGAACCAGTCAAAACCTGAAGCCCAATCCTAAGCTGGGAGAACTTCAGCTTCACTTGGTAGGCAACCCAGTTGCAACTCCAGCACCCACATATACTCAGCTGAGGCCCTGAAGAGGCCTCAGGCAAATCTTGAGTACCACTACTACTTTCTGCTGATTCCAAAGATAAAGAATCCCAGAAGCTTCTGATCCCTGAGATCCATGAGTGATTAGGAAGCTGTAGAAACTATGGTAACATCTGAATCTGAACTTTCAGATGTTGGGTGGACCACTCAAGGGCTGCCACAAAGAAGAGGGAATCAACCTATTCTCCAAAGCAGAATGGGAAGGGATGGAAACTAATCAAGAAGAGAACCAAGATAGAACTAAGGAGAAATTTTCTGATAGTGAGAACAATTAATCTGTGGAATGGCTTTTTTTTCAGAAGTTGTAGGTGCTCCATCACTGGAGGTCTTTAAGATTGGACAACCATTTGTCTAACATGGTATAGGTTTCCTGCTTCAGCAGGCGGTTGGACAAGAAGACTTCAAAGGTCCCTTCCAACTCTGTTATTCTGTTATTTTTTTACATCCTTGTGCTATAGAACCATTAAAAGGGGGTGCCAAATGCCTTCCTTGAATTAGGACAATCTAGAGACCAACATCGTTTAAATCCTTATCACAGTCTGGACTGCTGATCAAGACGGCATGACTTTTCAAATCAAAGTTATCACTTGAACATCCAGCTTCCAGTTCCTTTGGGCAACTAAAATACACAACTAAAGTACACTTTCATTTCTCCATGCTTAACCTCATGTAATGAGCTCCTCATGGAACAAAGCAGACAGTTCCCAAACAGAGATGTCACCCAACAGTACACTGACCAGCCCTTATAATTGCTCAGATGCACAAAGGTTATGCAATAGTCCTGAACTGGCCCATTTGATTTAGTCTTTTATTTTTGGTCTCCAAAAAGGATGAGAATTGCCACTGTAGCATTCTTCCTAGGCCGGGAAACAAAGCTTTCCACAATTCCACTTCCATCAGCCTATTTTTTGCAGATCCAGAAATCCCATTACAAAGAGTAGGGAGAATTTTATAAGCTCCACAAAAAAATGGGCTAGTTTTGCTCCAGTTAAGTTCCCTTCATCTACTGGAAACCCTGAAGTCTACACATGTGAACCTGCAGGTGTGTTGAAAGAGAGTGTGAGCAACCACAAGGGTAAAATTAGATTTAGATCAAGTGATTATGTGATCCAGCATTCAGCCTCCCTCTTTAAGTAGCTAGCAATTTTTAAGAAGCCCATTGATCAAGAGTTGTCTTTCCCCACCTACTAGTCAATTATGTTAGATGCAAATTAACTATAAATGGAAATGAGAATCTCTGTATTCCAATGTAACATAACGGACACCAGCCAGTTATAATTAACCTCCACCATAGTTGGGCTGGAAAACTCTAGTGGGGAACTATGGCCCCTTTATGACCCGTGGACTTCAACTCCCAGAATTCCTAAACCAGCAAGGAATTCTGGGAGTTGAAGTCCTCAGGTCATAAAGGGTTCCCCACCCTTGCTCTAGAGCAGGGATCTCCAACCTTGGCAATTTTAAGCCTGGAGGACTTCAACTCCCAGAATTCCCTAGCCAGCAAAGCTTAAAGTTGCCAAGGTTGGAGACCCCTGCTCTAGACCAGGGGTGTCAAAGTCATGTCATCACAGCGGCATCCACGTGACATATCGGAACTTTTTCCCCATTCATTAAACTGGGCGTGGGTGTGACCAGTGCATGACACATCCAGCCCCTGGGCTGAGAGTTTGACATCCCTGCTCTAGACTATCAATCATCATGCAAAGAGATACCAGCAATTCATTTTTGCTGTCTTTTGAATGACTCAGCTCAGATATTGGAGTCCTGTTGGGACCATTATTATTGCTCCCCAAAAAGGACCAAAGAAATGAATCTAGTATTTTAGAAACCGAATAACCCAGGTCTAGTAGAACCTTCAAATTTAGGTGTTAGACTCTTGATAGTCCCTTGGACTGCAAGGAGATCAGTGCAGTCAATCCTGAAGGAAATCAACCTTAACTGTTCTTTGGAAGGATAAATGCTGAAGTTGAAGTTTTACAGATTAACAGAATTGGAAGGGACTTCGTAGATCATCTAGTCCAACCCCCTGCCCAAGGAGGAGACTCTACACCATTCTTGAGAGATGGCAGTCCAGTCTCTTCTTGAAAGCTTCCAGTGATCGAGGTCTCACAACTTCTGTTCCATTAGTTGATTGTACTCCCTGTCAGAAAAGTTATTTCTTATTCCTAGGTTGAATCTCTCCTCATTCAGTTTCCATCCATTATTCTTTGCCTGGCTCCAAAAATTTAGCCACCAAATGAGAAGAGAGGACTCATTGGGAAATTTAGAAAGGAAGAAGGCAAAAGGAGAAAAGGGTGGCAGAGGATGAGACGGCGGGACTGTGGCATTGACGTAAGCAACATGATTTTTTTTTGGGAAAACTTTGGGAAACAATGGAAGACAGGGAGGCCTGGCGTGCTGTGGTCCATGGGGTTGAGAAGAGTCTGACACAACTTAGCGACTGAACAACAATAACAAAATTCTGGCTCTGATGAACCAGATGTAGACCTCAGAAAAAGAACACCAAGCTGAATCTAGACCCAATCCTGGAGTACTTCAAGAAGCTCAAAAGGCAGACGTCCTGTTGGAACTATTTCACAGTAAGGGGGGGGGGTCTGACCTATTGTGGGTTGCTGATTGAGAGCATTGGATGAGGTTTGACTATTGTTGTCCTCTTACCTTGTCAGCTGTGATATTGTCTGTAAACTGTAAACTGTTTACTGGAACTTGTGACTGCCTGTTATTTTGCCACACTGATGAAAGGCTGCCAGGCCAATTTATTGCTTTATGACCCAGGAAGTGGACTGATTTATGATTGTTTTAAGTCCCTGGGCTGGGCGGGATGTGAAAGTCAATGAGCTCCTAATGTATTGAAAAACCTGTCACCCTTCAGGAGATTCCGTGACAGGGTTACAATCCATAAAAACAACATAGAAGAGCGAAGTAGACGGAGGAATAACTTAAAATACAAAGCACTAAACATGGGAACACTGGCACTGAGGCACTCAGGGGACAAAATGAATGCTGCGGGTGCCAAGTCCCAGGTGTAGCAGCTGAAATCTTTCCTTGATATTGGAAGACAAACATCAATCAATCAGAATAGAGCTGAAAGGGACCTAGGAGGTCTTCTAGTCCAACCCCCTGCTTAAGCAGAAAACCCCATACCATTCCAGACAATTGGCTGTCCAGCCTCTTCTTAAAAACCTCCAGTATTGAAGCACCCACAATTTCTAGAGGCAAGCTGTTTCACCGGTTAATTGTCTTCACTGTCAGTTTCTTCTTAATTCCAGGTTGCTTCTCTCCTTGGTTAGTTTTCATCCATTCTTTCTTGTCCTGCCTTCTGGTGCTTTGGAGAATAATTTGACCCCCTCTTCTTTGTGGTCAGCCCCCCAAATACTGGAATGCTGCTATCACATCCCCCCTAGTCCTTCTTTTCTCTAGACTAACCCAAATCCTACCACCGTTCTTCATATGTTTTAGTCTCTAGGCCTTGGTTGCTCTTCTCTGCGCTTTTTCCAAAGTCTCAACATCTGTTCTGGATATGGATAGTCCTCAAATTATGACCACAGTTGGGACCAGATTTTCCATTGCTAAGAAGGGAGTCACTCCTGATTTTGCCACCTTTTTTTTTCTCATGTTCCTTAAGTGAATCCCTGCAGCCATTGAGCAAAACTGGTTTCTTCCGTTGACCCAGCTTGTTGGAAGCCAAGTGGGAAGGTCATTTTCGTCACATAATCATGAGGATTCAGTGACAGTCATAAGCGAGAGGGTCATTTTTAAATTTTCCAATGCTTGTTGTAACTGTCAAACTGTCACTAAATAAACGGTTGTAAATCGAGGAGTACCTATAATGTTAGCATTGGTCAAGTCTTTGAAGAAAAGGCTTCCCAAAACAGTAAAAGTTCAGAAGAGATAGGTAATGTTCTCTTCCCAGAGGTGGGGTGCAGAGGATATTTCCCTACAGGTTTTAAAGACCAGAGAAGTTCATCTCTGTATTTATAGAAGACCCTCAAATATCACAATCCAAACTGCTAAAAACCTGAAATGATCAGAACTGGGAAAGTCGGTCAATAGCATAGAACACAATCACCTCAACTTTTGTTGCAATTCTGGCAACAAACCTTGATGGATCCTTCAGAACCCATCAGCCTCTCTGTGTTCTGGCCTTTCTCCAACCATGCTAACACGCTATGGCCAGGCATCATGCTGATTTACTTTGATGGGGCTGATTTGAACATCCCCCAAGCTTGATGTCCATGGAGATCCTCAGTCATCCAGGACACAGTTGTCCCAAAGGTACTTTTCCCCCCCCCCAAAAGGCAGCTGGACTTTCTTGGTTTTACTTGAAGACATCTCGTTTTTCATCCAAGAAGCTTCTTCACTTCTGACTGCAGTTCAATCAGAACTGAAGAAGCTTCTCGGTTGAGAAGCAAAACCTCTTCAGGCAAAAACAAGAAAGTCCAACTGCCTTTTGAAAAAAAAACCACTTTTGGGATCCTCAAGCTTGGATCACAGTGTGAGCATAAGCTGCCAGGAGCTCTCATCTCAAGCTGAGTGCAATCCTCTTGCAATATACCAAAACCCACATTACAGGAGGAAAACCGAGAAGAAACTTTCAGTTTTTAATCTCTTTCTCTCTCTCTCTCTCTCTCCCTCTCCCTCCTTCCCTCCATCCCTCCCTCTTTCTCTCTCTCTTTCTCTCTCTCTGACAAATCCTGGCAGTGTCACAAGCCAATAAAAAACTGAACCTGCAGATCATTGATTTAAAAAAAAAACCTGTAAAATTCAGGAGCTACCTAAAAATACACACTGAGATGCTTTCTATTCTTGGTCCTTTGTTGCTCGTGGATAAATTTAAGCCAAGGTTACACCATGTCACACAAATACTTGCAGAGCCATCTGGATACATTTAAGATAAAAGGAACAGTTAGTTCTACAATTAATAATAAATGGGTTGACACCACTAGCCTTCCAAGAAATGAATGATCAAAGGACATAGTGAAAATTCAAATCCATGCCCATACTTGTGTATGGACAGCATAGCTAGCTCCGATTCTTCACCCTGAGACAGGACAAGATTAGAAGGAGCAACTAGCAAATTACAAATGGCCTATATCACCAAGAAAAATGAAATTCAGGGGTTTCACTGTGTATTAAGCAGAAATAAATATATTTGCTGTGTGAATTATGGCCCATTGTGCACGTATCTCAGGACATCAGAATAATGACAATACTCTGTGGGAGTCATTGAAAATTATATTCTATTCTTTTTCTATATTCTATTCTGTATATTCTATATTCTATTCTATTATTTTTTATATTCTCTGTTCTGTTCCGTTCTGTTCTATTCTACATTCTGTTCTATTCTGCATATTCTATATTCTATTCTGTTATTCTATTCTATTCTTTCTATATTCTATTCTTTTCTATATTTTAATCTATTCTATTCTGCATATTCCATTCTATTCTTTTCTACATTCTTTGTTCTATTCTACTCTACATTCTGTTCTTCTGTATATTCTATATTCTATTCTACTCTTTTCTACATTCTCTGTTCTGTTCTGTTCTTTTCTATTCTTTTCTATTCTATTCTATTCTATTCTATTCTATTCTATTCTATTCT
>JANHFN010059289.1:0-11191 GCA_032468175.1 Toxicocalamus goodenoughensis
CACTCGCCTTCGCATTCGCGGCACTCGGCCAACCGTTCGAGGTCAACATAGCTGTAGAAAAGGTGCCCTCCCGGAATTCATCTCCAGCAGCATCCACACCCCCGCCATCTTCACATCCTCGTGCATGCGCGGATTCTCCTTTAGGACAGGTTCTACAACAATGGGACTGTCCCTATTTGAGAATGCTGACAAGAAATTTAAAAAAGCCAAAAATGGTAACCTTGTGCATGAAACAATGGCCGAAATACCCACTGGTCGACAAGGATTACCCATACTTCTTGGACCCCTTAGGGGATACCAGTAAATTTTGGATAGGACAATTGATGAAATATTTGTTTGAACACCAATTTCAGGACCAAATTCAGTATCTGGAAGTATGGCGACATGTCTGGTGGGAAGGGCCAGAACCCCCTCCCATTGAACAAGGACTGTTTGTCAGCCAGACGGATGATACGAGCGACATAGAGGTTCTTTTGAAACCTCCCCCTACCTCGCCCCCAGCACCAATTCCTCCCCTTCCTCCTCCTCTGATCCCTATACCCGCACCTCCCCCTCCTCCCCCAGCATACTCTGGCCTTCGGAAAGAATTGGCACAGTTACACAAGGACGTGGCAAACTTTCTGTTGGACAGAAAAACAGGGGACTCGGTGTCCGCCTTCCCAGTCAGGGAAGTTCCGAATGGAGTGGACCCACAAAGGGATACCCGTAACGGTTTTTGTAGCCGCTCCCATAAAACCTGCGGAATTACGGGATCTAAATAAAAACTTACCGAAGTTACACGAAAACGCTCATGAGGTGGCAGAACAATTGGAATTATTTTTAGGCCCTCTAGAATATACCTTTCAGGAAATAATGTATATTCTCGGCCACCTCTTCACCCCAGAAGAACGAAATTTAATCAGACGAGCTGCAATGGCTTCTTGGGAAAGGCGAAATGCCGGAAATTTAAACGCAGCAGCAGCCGACGTTAAATTTCCATTAGTAAATCCCAACTGGGACCCTAATGTGGCAGCACATCGGGATAACATGAGGGATTTGCGAAACATGATAATTGAGGGGATAAAAACGGCTGTACCCCAAGGAAAGAATTTGACTAAAGCTTTTGAAATTAACCAAGGAAAGGATGAGTCCCCCGGAGATTTTTGTAACAGACTAAGAGAGAGTCTGACAAAATATTCAGGAGTGGAACCAGACACTCCAGCCTTTGAAGCCTTGATGAAACTACAATTTGTCACAAAATCTTGGCCAGATATCCAAAAGAAAATTCAGAAAATGGAAGGTTGGAATGATATCGGAATGACTGACTTATTAAGGACAGCCCAACAAGTGTTTGTAAATAGGGAAGCAGTCAAGACAAAGACAAAAACACAAATCATGGTAGCTGCAGCCCAAGCTGCCGCTAAGAATGAAGTAAGAAAAACTTGGAGAGATAGAGAGGAAAGACCACTGCAGAGAAAGGAAGAAGGATGACCCAGGGTTTTGGGACATCCCCTTGAGCAAAATCAATCTGGGGAAAGGCGCCCCCCTTTTCAATTTCAGAGAAATGAAGGAAGAAAGTGTTTTAAGTGTGGGAAGGAGGGACATTTTGCTCGAGAATGCCCCCGGAATCATGAAGAACGAAGTTACTCTCTATATGATTAGGGAAGTTCCGGCTCTCCAAATGGGACCCACGGAGAGCCACTGGTAAAAATAAGAGTGGGCCCCAACCACCAAGAACGGCTGTTCTTGGTAGATACCGGTGCAAGCCGAACATCGGTTTGTGAGCCTATAAAAGGAACAAGCCGGTCAAATAAAACCACAAAAGTAACTGGAGTAAGTGGAAAACCTATGGGAGTAGAAGTATTGGAGAATGTTATCCTAGAATTCAATATGGTTACGATACGGGCCGAAGTACTCCATATTCCTGACTCAGGACTCAACCTCCTGGGACGAGACTTACTGAGTGTTTTCGGTACAGAACTATGGGATACTCGAAAAGAGGAAAGAATCTGCGTATTGACTTTAGAGGATGAAAAAAGGATACCTTTTGATGTATGGGCGGAATCTGGGGTTTTTGGTAAAATGAATGTTCCCCCTATCAAAGTAACCCTACGACCAGGAGTGACCCAAATGTTTACTCCCCAATATCCCATGAATCGCAAGGGAAGAGAAGGTCTAAAACCAATAATGGATAAATTACTGAGGGAAGGAGTACTGGAACCTACTATGTCTCCTTTTAATTCCCCTATTCTGGCAGTCCCAAAGAAAGATGGGAACTATCGCCTGGTCCAGGATTTGAGAAACATAAACCAGATTGTAGTTCCCTGCTTCCCCACTGTGCCTGATCCCTATACCATTCTGGGATGGGTGCCCCCAAAAGATAAATGGTTCACAGTGATTGATTTAAAAGATGCTTTTTGGGCATGCCCACTCAATAAAGATAGTAGGGACTTGTTTGCTTTCGAGTGGCAAGATCCAGAAAATGGAAGAAAACAACAACTAAGATGGACTGTGTTACCCCAAGGGTATACAGAAAGCCCATTACTATTCGGCCAAGCCCTAGAAGAAAAATTGATCCATTACCCAAGAGATCCGAGAATCACTCTAATAGAGTACGTAGATGATCTACTAATTACAGGAGAGAAACAGAGGGAAATGAGGGAGGCCTCTCTTGACCTACTAAATTGATTAAGAGAGCAAGGGTTAAAAGTATCCAAAAACAAAATTCAATTAGTGGAACAAAAAGTGAAATATCTGGGACATTATCTTCAACAGGGGATTAGAGCCCTCGACCCAGAAAGAATACAGGGAATAATGGCTCTAGCTCCTCCCCAGAACAAGACCGAAGTAAGACAAGTTCTGGGACTGTTGGGATACTGTCAATTATGGATTGACCAGTATACTGTCTTAGCTCAATTCTTGCACAAAAAGTTAGAAGGGAAGAGAGAAAGTGTGGATTGGGATGAGGAAGATGATAAGAGATGGGAGGAATTAAAAACAGCCCTGACAACTGCCCCTGCTTTGACCTTGCTGAATCTAAAGCTGCCATTTCATTTGTATGTAGCTGTTACAAATGGAATTGCAAATGGAGTCTTGACACAGAAAAGAGGGGGAAAGTACCACCCGGTAGCTTTCTTCAGTAAAACCTTAGACCCTGTGGCGAGAGGATGGCCCATATGTGTACAGGTAGTGGCAGCCGCTGCAATGTTGGTGGTCGAAAGTAAAAAATTGAGTTTTGGGGGAGCCTTAATTGTTCATTCATTACACCAGATCAAATCGGTGCTAAGTCAAATAGCTACCACTTGGGTGAATGAGGGAAGAATACTCAAATATGAAACTATTCTCAGGGTGAGCCCAGATATAATAATTGGTACTGATAAAAATTTGAATCCAGCTGAATTCCTCAGTGGGAAAAGAAATGAATGGGAACCCGGGGATCATGACTGTTTGTTAGAAATAGATTTGGTAACAAAAACCCGGGCAGACTTAGAGGAAACCCCTTTAGATCCACCCGGAGAAGAGTGGTATATAGATGGTTCCAGCTCAATGGAGGATGGAAAACGAAAATCTGGCTTTGCCATTGTATTAGGAACTGGCGAAGTAGTGGAAAAAGGAAACTTGTCAAGTGGGTGGTCTGCTCAAAAATGCGAACTCTATGCATTACAAAGAGCATTGGAATTGGCAGAAGGAATTGACGTGACTATTTGGACAGATTCTAAATATGCTTGGGGAGTAGTGCATACTTTCAGGAAAATCTTGCAAGATCGGGGATACATCAAATCAGATGGGAAGTTGGTAGAACAAGTCGAGCTTGTTGAACGAGTTCTGGCCGCCCTTCACCTCCCCAACCGGGTATCTGTAGTTCATATACCAGGTCACCAGAAGGGACAAGATCCTTGAATAGTTGGGAACAGATGGGCGGACAAATGGGCAAAAGAAGCCGCGAATGAAGTATCATTGGTAGCTCTGTCCATTCCGACTCTAGAGTCAGATGAAAGACTTATCACCATTGAGTGGGAACCAACTGAAAAGGAGAGAGTTTTGTTAAAACATGAAGGATGTGTAAAGACTGAAAAAGGATGGAGGACTAGCGAAGGAATACCAGTAGTGAATGAAGTAGAAATGAGGGGAATGTTAGAAAAGGTACATGAGGGGAGTCATTGGGGAATAGATGCATTAGTTCAAGCAGTTAAACCATTGTATTGGAGTCTTAAAATGTGGACAATAGCTCAAAATATAGCATGGAAATGTCTAATATGTTTAAAGGTCAACAAAAAAGCAGCCCGAAAAAAAGAAAAAGGAGGGCGTCCTCTAGCAACCTGGCCATTTCAGAGGACTCAGATAGATTTCACTGAGTTACCAGAGAAGGTGGCTGGAAATATCTGCTGGTAGTCAAAGACCACTTGACCGGATGGGTAGAAGCCTATCCCACCCGTCGAGCCACCACTCCCACTGTAACAAAAATCTTGTTAGAAAAAATTGTCCCCAGATATGGAATGATGGAATCCATAGATTCAGATAGGGGAACACATTTTACTCAGCGAGTATTACAGGAAGTAATGAAGGCAATAGGAGTGAAATGGGAATTGCATACCCCCTGGCATCCTGAATCTAGTGGGAAAGTTGAGAGAGCTAATGGAGAACTGAAGAAACACCTCACCAAATTACAACTTGAGAATGGATTGCCTTGGACAAAGAATTTACCCATGGCACTGTTGAGAATCCAAACTTGTCCCCGGAAAGATATTGGAGTATCTCTGTTTGAAATGCTGATGGGGCGACCCTATTTGGCTAAATTGGAGAATCCAATACCGGAATTCCAGGATTTGTTTTTGAGAAAATATTTGCAGTCGCTTTCGCACTCTTTGTTGTCTCTCCATAAACAGGGATTGCTGGGACAACGACCACCCTTGGCGGGAGCACAACATATGTTTGAAGCTGGCAATTGGGTGTTCACCAAGACGTGGAAAAATGAGAAACTACAACCTAGCTGGGAAGGCCCGTTCCAGGTGCTGCTAACCACTGAATCAGCAGTCTGGACCCGTGAGAGTGGTTGGACACATCATAGTAGAGTCAAAGTAGCACCACAACCCGAAGGATCCTGGAGGGTGATTCCAGTGGACAGAAGTTAAAACTGAAATTAAGAAGACATGTTACAAGCTCTAGTGATCATTAGTGTCTATTTGGTTAGTAAAACCAGCCAAAGAGTTGATCGAGGATTATGGGAGGATAATGTTTTTATTAATAACATTAAAAATATGAGTAGAGCAATCAACAAGACTAACTGCTGGGCATGCCTGCACATGCCTGCGCATGGGAGTTCTGGGATCCCTTTAAGTGTGATTCCCTTCAATATAAGTGAATGGTGGAATACTGCCATTACTGCAACTGAAATCCTACAAGTGACTAACACGAATATCACTGCTATGGCCTTGGGAAGTAGAATTCAGGAACAGGCAGCCTATTGTTGGAAATCAAAGGATGGAACAACTTATTTGGGTACATATCCCTACTGTAACCAGACTATTGAATTAAAGAACCATACTCGAAACAATACTTTCCTAAACCAAACGTTGACAGAATATTTGCATAACTTTACAATTCATGCTTGTGCTGGAAGAATAACGGGAAATTGTCCCCGATTACAGAATGACTGTCCCACTGCCCAAGCAACAGGTGGTTCTAATTATTTGTGTAATATGATATCAATGTTGGCACGACAAATTGTAACATCTGACAATAATAGTATAAACATAATAGGAAAAGGTGTGTGGTTGTTGTGTGGAAGAAGAGCATACGATAAACTCCCAGCAAGATGGTTAGGGATGTGTACTCTCAGGATGTTATTACCCACTCTGTTCACCAACAGTTCCCTTCATGCAGGCCGTGTTAGGAACGCTAGGGCATTAAGAGATAAATGAGAGAACCTAGAGAATGGGCTAATTCAAGGTGGGTCAGGGTGGACCCAGTTCAGTAGGGGACTTATTCCACCTTTAGGAGTAGCTATGAATTACAGGGATTTACATATATTAAAAACTGGACCATTAGTATGTTCAATCAAACTATCCTTGCCCTAAAACAAATACAAAGTGAACAGGATGAAATTAGGGAATTCGTTTTGCAGACACGATATGCGGTAGGTATGCTTCTTGCAGATCAAGGAGGAGTTTGTGCAGTGGTACATTCCCATTGTTGTATGTATATAACTAATTATTCCCCAAATATCACTACTACCATTGAACATATGGAAAGATCACTCCAGGAAAATCCCCTCAGTCAAGAGAAAGGGGGATGGGAAATTTGGAATATGTTATGGTCCTGGCTACCTGATGGGTCATGGATAAAATCAATATTTAGTATCATAATAATAATTATAATTATTTTAATTTGCTTATGTTGTTGTATACAATGCCTGCCAAACTGTATAGAATTAATGCTGAAATGTTGGAAAAATGTTGGAAAAAGGATAAAAGATTCAGGTACAGAAGAAGAATCTGCCAAAATGTTATATGAGCTTGATCTGGTCCCAATGTCAGAAGATGATGAGGATATAGAGCGGATCTTGAGTGAATTTGAGACAAGAAATAATAAAAATAAAAGGGGGGAAGTGTGAGGGGTGAACCTATGTTACTCCATTTTGTGTCTCAAATGTCAGGAGAATATCCGCTTGTGTACGTGTCAAAATGCGTGCTGTATTGTTAAGTAACAGGAACAAGGAAACGATCGCAAAATATCATATAAAGCAAGAACTGTAAAGTTCCTGGTTGAGTGGAAAATACTGATGATGTGTACATGGAAGTAAATGTGTAAAATTGTGATAGGTAGATTGTGAGCCAAGCCATCATATGATGGGGCGGACAGAAAGGGTATAAGACAGCTGCTTATACTATGCTCAAGTGTTCCTTCATGCTGGGAGGAACCCGCCTTTGCAAACGTGCAATTTGGATCACCAAACCGGACTCTGGAGTGTTCTTCTCCGACCGACCACAGAAGGAAGGAAGGAGGGAAGGATGGAGGGAGGGATGGAGGGAAGGGATGGAGGGAGGGAAGGGAAGGGAAGAAGAGGAGAGGAGAGGAGAGGAGAGAAAAGAAAATGGCAGTAACATTTGTGAATCTGACAAACCAGAACTACCAGTCTTGGACATTCAAGAAGAAAATGCTGCTAATAAGAGAAAGTATGTGGAAATGTATAAATGAAGTTAGGCCAGAACACCCTTCAAATGAGTGGCTAGAGAAACATCAGAAAACTCAGAGCACAATCTCTCTTAGCATAGAAGATAATCAAATTATACATATATGTAAGTGTGAAGAAATTTGAGAAGGATTACATGAATGAAGGAATGAAAGAGCCTAATCTCAGTAATAAACTGTATTTGATTAGAAAGCTACACCAAACCAAGATGATGAAAGGCCAGGATATGCAGGATTACATAAATCATACCTTGGAAATGGTTGAATGCCTGAGAGATATAGGAGAAGAAATAAAAGATGTTCATGTCACAGCATTATTATTTAATGGTTTACCAGATATTTATTAAGGTTAGGTTTAGGTTTATTGGATTTATATACTGCCCCTCTCCCGAAGGACTCGGGGCGGTGAACAGCCAATATAAAACATGTAAAAATACAAAATTTAAAACAATATTAAAAGGAATATATTTAGAAGCTGGCATAGAAAATTAAATGCTTGTCATAGAGCTTGATGCACGTCCAGATGACAAGCTAATATTTGAATATGTTAAGGGCAAGCTTATAGATGAATATAAGCGTAAAACAATGATGGTACTTCTATTGCAGTCTGTTTTAAAGATGAAAAATAAGAATAAAAACAGTTACATGAAGCAACAAACATGTGAATGCTTTGTATGCAAGAAAAAAGGTAATTTAAAAGCAGATTGCAGAATCTGGAACACTATAATGCATAAACTACAAAAAGCCAAAAGTGTGAAGAAAGAAACTGATTTTGCTTCTGATAATGAATATATTTTCCAATCCAAAAGTTGCACCTCAACTTTGAAAGCATGGTATATTGATTTGGGAGCTACAAGTCAAATGACAAATGACATAAATTTCTTTACTCACTTTGACCAGAGTAAAACAGAAAAAAAATCACCACAGCTAACTGGCAAATAATAGAATTAGAAAGAATAGGAGAGGTTTTTTTTTACTGTCCTATTTCTCTTGAGTATCACAAAGATACTTGTGAAACTAATCTTTTATCAGTGAGGAAGCTCACAAAACAAGGTAAAAAAACCTTTAAAGGGGACAATTGTGTCATCACAAAAGGAGATACCATAGTTGCAAGGGCTAAAATTACAGATGAATTATATCAGCTGAACTGCAATCAGTTAGTTAATACTGCTGTAGAAAGGTGTCAAAATGCCTTTCTGCCAAGGATTCGATTTTCCTGCTGGGAGAGCTCTGGCGCAAGGATACAGACAACTGCTTGAAAGCTGGATCTTTTTATTTTTCAGGAAGGTGGTGGACAGCGAGAAGTCTGCGTTCCTGGGCTAACTGGCTTCTTATGGTAAGTCCCTGGTTTTTATACCTTTTTCTCCCTTTGAGTTGATTTCGTGTGAATGTTTGCATTTGTGCTTAATGTTTCAAATCCTGTTTGAATTTGTCTTTATTCCCGCCTGAGGGCAAACTCCGCGGGGTGTGGAAGGCAAACTCCGGGGTGGTTAGATTGTATTATCGGTTTTTCCTAATCTCTTTTAGCTTTATAATGTTTTTTTTCATATTTGTTTTGTGGCAATCTCCTGTCTGTCTCTTTTGTAATTTATATTTTTTGTGTGTGTTTTGTCTGTTTGTTTTGCTTATTTGGTATGTCCTGTGTTTGTAAGGGTTTCCTTTTCTTAATTCCTAATTACTTAGGGTTTTGTCTATAGGGATTCCTTAATACCTTTTATTTGATTCCTTTTCCTATATAAGTTTGTTTTATGGCTGGCCTAATGTTCCCCTTGGGCTTTTCCTGTTTGAGTGACATTACTGTCTTCGTGAAGTTCCCTTTCCATACTGCCAAGGAGGAAAAATATTCAAACTTCATTCACACATGGCACAGATGACTTGGACACAGAAGTTTTGACACAATAAAGAAATTAACTGAGAAAGACTATCCAGGTGGAATAAAAGAAGAAATCAGGCAACAAGAGGTTTCAATCAGAAGATACATCAGAAGCAATAAAAGCATCCCAGCCAAACATCTGTCCTATGTTGCTCACGAAACATTAAAACCCAGAGATGGGAAGGAGAATCCAAAAGAGACTACATCTGCCACTCTAGCCCAGCCAGAGCCCCAACATCTCCAGTGCCAGTTCCTTGCAGAGCCAAGGCTAAAACCACAGTGGCAACACCAGCTCTGTGGACAGCCAGGACAGCAAGAAGAGGAAGAAAAAGGACAATAAATATCATAAGAAACAGGAAACAGAACTAAGAACTAAGAATGGAACTACTGTATTATAAGGAGTAGTTGTTGAGTGGTGGGTGTTGGAATACATGTTAGAATGTATTTTGTATTGCAACGACTACAGAATTATTAAGCCACAAGATGGCAGTGTTTTAGTTGGCATCTATAGTTATAATCTATGGTTCCTTTATGTTCTGAGCTGGGTTTCCTGTGACAGTTGAAACCGTTAAGCAGCAAGGCTCATGGTGAATGTGCACTGTACACTTTTTTGATTTGTATGGCTATGTAACCATCCTCTGCTACCAATTTATATGGCTACATAATCCTCTGCTACCATTTATATAGAATAAAACAGAATTTTCTAACATTTTCTAATGTCAATGAAACAAAGACCCCTCTCCAAACAGAGTATAACAATATAATGTAATGAAATAATGTGCTTATCAGATAATTTTACATTTACTTTTAAAGTAACAATGCCATGGAAATTTGTGTGCTACATTTTATCTGCAAATTCACTAGATTCTTATTATTTTCTTATTACCATCTTTGTCTGATTTATTATCTGTACATCCCTGTTAGGAATATAAGTCATCTAACAGCTATTTGGGTTGGAAATATATAAGCCAGGATAGTCATTTTAATACTGTCTCTTTAAGAGCATGCTAAAAACTGCAATTGGTTGTGGTTACTCAAATGGCCATTAGATGGAGCCAGAAACATGGTTTGTTTTAATTTTAGTTTCAGAAGAGAGTGTGTCTGAGTGAGTCTCTCTGTCTCCTTCTGTTGGAGAGTATTGCCGTTTCTTCTAATTGACTGATATTCATGGATTTGATGTAAGTCTGATACTGAACTGTTTTTGACACTGGACTTTGTTATTGGATTATCCCTGGACTAAAAACAGACTGATCTTACCTGTGAATGACTTTGGACTGCTTGTTTTGAACTTTGCTTTAAACCTTTCTGGAAGTAAAAACCTATATTAACTGTACAGTGTATCTGTGTGCTGTGTGTGTATTATCAAAACATTATCTCACAACGTCTCCCTGTATGTGCTCATTCTCCTAATGGGGAATTACCTCAACAGGTACTATCTTTGCTTTCTTTTGCCATAGTCATTCTATTTGCATTGATTTGAACTTTGTGATTTTTTCCACTATTTTCCCTTCTATTGTGCTGTCCCCAGGTACGACAATGTCAAATACTCAGATTTTTTCATCTTTTGTACTGTAAATTTGTGTGCATTTGTACGTTGGACTTGTTAATTATTCATTGCACAGTCAGCCAAGTGTTTAGACTAGATTTGCCTTTTTCTTTTTTCTTTTTTAAATTTAAAATAAACTTTATTTAAGTTTCATATATTTAAAACATTTAAAAAGAAACAAACAAACATATAAACAAATATATATATATATTTACATTTTGTGGCAGGTATTGAGCATTGGTTACATTTTTCTTTTCTTTTTTTCTTTTACCCCATAACATTGACATGATAAACCTTGTTACAATACCTTCCTCATTCTTTTAATGTTTTAATTTCACAAAATACTTTATGATTAAATGCATGTCCTTCATAGTTTCATAACTTATTCAGTTGTCAAATGTTGCTTTTTCTTTAACCATTCATACCAACAATTCCAAACTTTGTAATATTCACTATCTTTGTTGTTTTTTTAGTAATTTGGTTAGGCTGTCCATCTCTGCACACTCGTGAAATTTTTTAATGACTATCTCCTCTGAAGGGACAATAGACAGTTTCCAATTTTGAGCATAACTTATTCTGGCTGCTGTTATAATGTGCAAGAT
>JANHFN010061104.1:0-11127 GCA_032468175.1 Toxicocalamus goodenoughensis
TCCCTCCCTCCTTTCCTTCCTTCCTTTCCTTCCATTCCTTTCCTTTCCTTTCCTCCCTCCCTCCTTTCCTTCCTTCCATTTGATATGCCTGCCTGTGACTCTGGGCAGCTATTAAAACCACACAAGTCAAATAAAATTAACCGCAACCTGAATGCAATGCAGCCAAGTTTCTTCAGCGCATCCTTCAATTCTACAACTATACAACCAGGATCATCTAACATCCCAGCCCAGGGCCAGAGGGAATACCGTGATATTAAAAGCTTTTTGGAAGTCCAGCGCCAAAATTTATGGCTGGCAGAGCTGAGATGGGTAAATTTAGCCCTCAGAGTCTCGATTTGATACCTCAGCAGCCTTTGAATCCATCCATCATGGACTCTAGGAGGCCGGAAGCGGGAGGGGCCCTAATTTAGCAGTAATTCTTCTTCCTCCTCCTCCTGGGAGTAGATGGAGGAGATGACCAGCCTGAGCCTGAGGGAGGGATCAAACGTCTCATAAGTCTCGAGTCCCTTCACACCCAAAAGAGATCCAAATCCAGCCCATCTTGAATGCCTCTCGTATCTCCCGCTCATTTCCCTTAGCGGTCAGTTGGCCAGATTCTCATAGGGAGCTTAAGCTGGCAATACATCGTTACACTGATTTGAAGGGCCTGGATTTCCCTGGGCACTTGACACCACCAACTCCCCGGGGGCGATGGGAGAAAGATTCTCCCTCCAGGCTCCCATGGTTGGCTGCTAAGAGTGCCCTGTTCTCTCCCCCCCTCCCCATACACACACACACACACACACACTTTTAGCATCTCCCGCAGCCCCCAGAAAGGATGTCTGTCAAGCATCCTTGGTACATAAGGGACTCCAGCCCCACCTCTGGACCCTGAGCCAAAGAGGCGATGCAGCTGTGGAGGGTGGGGGCAGAAGGAATCCTTCCATGCCAGCTCTTAGCAAGGTGGGGCAACTGGCTTCGGATGCCAGTTGGGGCCAGGGATGTGTTCCGTCTGGGCTTCTGGATGGGGCTGAGCTCCCTTGGAGTCCACTGGCTCTTCCTGGGCCCACAGATCCTCCTTTGCCCAAGTCCCTGGGGTGGCAATAGTGCCCACTTCTGGATCAGGAAGTCCTGGTCCCGGGATGCCTCTCCACAGAATCCGAGGAAGTCCTTGACTGACAACCGTTCACTTAGTGTCCCCCAAGGTGCTTTTCCTTCAGGAGGCATCTGGACTGTCTGGTTTTTCTATTTGAAGACATTTCGCTTCTTTGGCTCTGACTGGAGGGAAGGGAAGGATTGATGCTCCTTGCAGACAGCTGGTCAGTTGCATCCTTAGAGGGTCCACCTACCTGGCCCAAGGTGTAGCGATCGCCACCTTTCCCCCACAGAGCCTCTGTCTATCCGGTAGGATTTCCCAGGGACAGCAGCCCCCTTCTAGTCCTGCCCTGGAAGGCCTATCATCCTCGGACACCCCACGGGATGGGCCTCTCCTCTCCCACTCCCCACCCCGTCCTGGAAGGTCCCAAAAACCGCTTTTTCCAAAAGGCAACTGGACTTTCGGGGGGGGGGGGAGTTCCTTGAAAAGTTTCGCTTCTCATCTAAGAAACTTCTTCCGTTCTGAGTTGAAGTCAAGAAGAACAAGAAGTGAGGAAGCTTCCTGGATGAGAAGGGAAACATTTTCAAGGGGGGAAACAAAGCAACCCAGGAAGTCCAGCTGCCTTTTGGAAAAAGCCCCTTTGGGACAACCCTGACCGGGAGGACGGAGCATCTCCTTTGAGATTGCACCCCATCGGCATCAGGTCAGACCGACGGACACCTGCAGCCCCCCAGGCCTTGCAGCAGAGAAAGCCGCCTCTGGAGAGGGAGGTTGTTCAGTGGGGCGGATGAGCAGTTAAGGCTGCCGGTTGCTTTGCCTCCTGTTGCTATATAATGGATGCCTTTAATCTCCCTCACCCCCCCCCCCCATTAGAGTCTGCATGGCTGACGTTCATTTAGCGGGGAGGCCGCCTATAAGCCAACAAATCATCGATGTTTTCTAGGGCCGGGAGGAAGGGGGTCCTTTGCAAGGCAAACAGCATTTGCCAGGTTTTCTTGCCAGTCGGAAGGGATTGAAACGGCAAGGGGCCGGAGCGCTCCAAACTTGGCCACTTTGAGACTTGTGGACCAACTCCCACCACTCTCCAGCCAGCATCCTCCGATCCACAACTCCCAAAGTGGCCAAGTTTGGAGAGCTCTGCTTAAGGGGAAGGGTCCCCGGTGCAGGCAGCACGCGAAACCGCCCACCCTGCGATGCACGGGAAAAACTCTCTCCACGGAACCGGATCTGGGTGCCCCAAAGGTTGGGGGCCGCTGGTTTAGGGCTCCTGGTTCCCCACCCCAGCCCTCTCTTATGAGACAACTGGGCTGCCGGCTATCTCAAGAGGGGCGGGGGGGGGGATGGGGGCACTTCCCGGATGGGTTTCCTGGCGAGAAACGGGAGGTGTCCGCAGGTCACGCCGTCCTCGCAAGCCTCCCCGCGTCTTTTCTACTGGGGTGTGCAGGTCGGCGGGGAGAGGTTCCGGGGGGGAGGAGAAGCAGAGCCCCAGCTTCTGGCACACACCCCCACCCACCTCCTTTGCGCTCCAGGAGTCCCTGCCTGAACTCAGCCGGTGTTTCCCGCTGGATTCTGAGATTGGTGCAAGCGGTGTGCAACCTCTTTCCGGAAAGATTTACACACCCGTGTCCTGTTTTTTCTTTTCGAGTGAAATCAAAGCGCCTCGGAGTCCTCCGGCCAGCCCCGAACCTCACCGGAGCGCGTTATGAATAGAATAGAATAGAATAGAATATGGAATAGAATAGAATAGAATATGGAATAGAATAGAATATGGAATAGAATAGATTAGAATAGAATAGAATAGACAGAGTTGGAAGGGACCTTGGAGGTCATCTAGTCCAACCCCCCCCCCGCCCAAGCAGGAGACCCTACACCATTTCTGACGGGTGGCAGTCCCGCCTCTTAGTCCCGTCTCATCTTGAAAGCCTCCAGGGATGAAGGTCCCTCCCAACTTCTGAAGGCAAGCGTTGTGTGGTTGTGGTTGTGGTGGTCCGGCGGTGCTAACCGCCCCCCCCCCCCGTCTCTCCCGCAGTGCCTTTCCGCGAGACCCCGAGCTACACCAAGCGGCGGCGGCTGGTGGGGGCGGCCGGGCTCTCCTCCCCGCGCCTGCTCCAGCGCTCGGCCAGCGACAACAACCTGAAGGCGGAGAGCCGGCCGTCCTACTCGCCGGCGCCCTCGCTCCGCGGCCTCCCCCCGCAGCTGCTGGCCCAGATGCGGGAAGCGGGGGGCGAGGCCGGGACCCGCGGCGCCCACAGCCGCTCCCCGTCGCTGCAGCGCGTGCGGGAGGAGAAGGAGGCCGACGCGCCCTCCCTGCGCAGGAGCAGCCGCGCCAAGCCCAGGTGAGCCGCCGGACCGGACGGGACCGGGCTGGGTGGGGGGACGCGCCTCCGGCAGGGGCAGCCTCGGCGCGGGGAGGGGGGACCGGCTGCCCCGGAGCCACAGAAGGAAGAGGGACGCGCTCTGCCCTCGGCGCCGCTTGGCGGGGCTCCATTAGGTTTACATTCATTTGGGGGTCTTTTAAAATCCGCCTTAATAAGTAACTCCAGGCAGAGCATCCATGCTTCTCCCTTTCTCCTCCTCTTTTCCCCCCACAACAACCCTGTGGAGTGGATTGGCATGAGAGAGAGGCCCAGCCGCTTTCATGCCTAAGGCGGGACTAGAACTCACAGCCTTGGGGTTTCTAGGCCAGCACCTGCAGCAGACAGGTCCTGACTGACTGTCTCTCATGTGTGCGGCTGTGGTCCTACCTGGGAAGGACAGAACCTTTGAGCCGAGAAGCTTCCCCTCCCTTTGGCCCCCAAATGGGGTGGGGGGGCTGGAGATTTGTTCCCATCACATCTGGACCATCCACATGCCGTGACACCCCTGGGAGTCTGAAGGGTGCCTGCCGTGTCCTGGGAGTGCTTGGACAGAGCACAGAGCCCCTTTCCTGGTGGATTGGGGGTGTCTGGGTTTGACCCCAGTTAGTTGGTTAAAACTTGGGTGGTTTGCCAGGGGAGGGGGATCCGCCTCTTCTGCTGCCTGTGCAGAGCTGCCCTTCTGGGTGGAAGGAAGGTGGAAGGTCTGCCTGAAGCCCGAGGAGCAAAGACTGAGAGAAGCCTTGAAGTCTGGGGAAGCTTTCGCACCAGGTTCCTCGTCCACCCACAAGTGATCTGCTGACTGGCTGAAGGCAGCTAGAGGCAAGAGTCACAGGTCTTGGTTTGCACTGAAGCCACAAGCCACCAATCTGGGCCTCTTCCCCAAGCAGACGTTTGAGGTTGTGGGAATCCTACCTACTCCCTTGTGCTGGATGTCCCAAAAGATCGTTTTGTTTTTTCTTTGAAGAGGTTTCACTTCTCATCCAAGAATTTCAAGAAGAGACTGGACTGGCCCTTGTCAGAAATGGGTGTAGGGTCTCCTGCTTGGGCAGGGGGTTGGACTAGATGACCTACAAGGTCCCTCCCAACTCTGTTCATCTGTAAAAGCTTCAGAGTTTCAGAGCGGAAGAAGCTTCTTGGATGAGAAGCGGAACATCTTCAAAGGAGAAAAACGCCTTTGGGACCACCAAGACCTGGAAGCCGGACAATCTCTGCAGGCCCTTATCCAGGAGTTCGGGGCTGCTGGGGGCATCCAGCTGGAGCCCCAGATCCCTGCTCCTTAGCTGCTGATGGTTTGAGGGTGAGGATTCCCAGGGGCTCCCGGGGGGAGAGGCTGTGGGGTCAGGGACCCAATTTTCAGGAAGGGAAAGGGACAAGGTGATCAGCCCTTTGGGTCCTGGGGATGTGGGGGTCCAACTGGGGCCTGGCCCGTTTTGTTTGGGGCCGCCTCACCCCACGGGGGCCTTCAAGGCTTCCCTTGTGCAGAGGCCATTCTGGCTGAGCCCCGGTCTCTCCCCTCCTTCTCCTGAGAGGCTTCTCTCCTTTCCAGTGGAGGCTCTTCAGGGGTGGGGGGTGCGACTCTCCCCTCCTCCAGCCTGGTGGGGGAGGGGGGGGAGTGATGAGCTCATTTTCTTGGGGGGGCGGCGGCGGCTGTGTCAGAGTAGCAGCCTTTTTGTTTTTTTGAATGCTCCAATCTCTACAGCAGCCCATCACAATCAAGGACTCCAGGCAGTTTGCAGTTCCAAAAAAAGTACGGCAATTAAAAGACGAAAATCATTTTGAAACCGTCCAAAACAAATATACAAAGCGCAGCTGGTCAGGCACAAAAGATCAGATCCACATGCGAAGGTCCGGTTGAAATGATTTGTTGCTAAAAGCCTCCATGCAGGAATCTTCTCCGATGCTTCGTCTCTGCTGGGAGTTAGATGAGGCAACGGAATGCAAGGTTGCTTGTGGCTACACAGGGATTCGAGGCTGATTCCCTCCTTTAACTCCATCCCTACGTTCTGCCACCTCTTCTCCTACAACAGCCAAGATACTTGGCCTGATAGTGATAAAGCTAGGAAGAGGGGACCCTTGGCATCCGCACCGCACTGTGAGAATTCGACATTCAGCAGCGGGATGACGCAAGGGCTCAGTTTGGGCGGATGGAGGGATGGATTGATATGCTGTGTTTCCCTACCTCCGTCTTGTGATCTGGGGAACACACGGCATGAAACGTCCAAGCCAGGCGCCCTAAAAGCTACACAACCATAGAGCTGAGGCCTCTAGAAGATCTGCAACTAGTGCCCCCCTCCCAGGTTAGCCTCCGATAGCACCAGAGGGAGAAGACAGGTCTCTTCAAGACCTTAGAGAGGGCTGGCAGGGCCAAGCCCATCTGGGCCTCTCGGGGGAGGCCGTCCCAACACACAGGACTGCCCACAAAGACCGTATAGGCAGTCCTTGACTTACAACTGTAATTGAACAACCGAGTTGGAAGGGACCTTATGTTCAGAGGATTGCAGCGTAAATTCAGCGCCAGAAAAGTAAACACAGATGGCTGAGGCTTCATTCGACGTCTTTATAAACACATTAAGTAAATTTTACAATACCAGTTGTAGATTTCTCCAACATGGAGCAAACTCAAACAGTAGTGGATGTTACAAGTGACTCAACTTCAGCAGACAAGCAAGCAAGGTTCATTTCAACAGACAGACTAAGAGCTCAAATAGCTGCAGAGCTTAATATAGAGCCACTCCTAGGCTACTTCTAGTTTCAGTTTCCAAACAGTCCTCATGGGCTGACCTTGTTACCATGCTCTATTCCAGTTCATGAATATACTCTGACACCTTGGAGGTCTTCTAGTCCAGCCCCCTGCTCAAGCAGGAGACATTTCAGACATGTGGCTGTCCAGTCTCTTCTTTAAAACCTTCAGTGATGGGGCACCCACAACTTCTGGTGGCCAGCAGTTCTGCTGGTTAACTGTTCTCAATGCCATGAAATTCCTCTTTAATTCCAGGTTGCTTCTCTCCTGGATGAGTTTCCCCCCCATTGCTTCTTGTCCTGCTGCCTTCTGGGGCTTTGGAGAAGAGCTTGACCCCCTCCTCCTCTCTGGGGCAGCCCCTGAGATCCTGGAAGGCTGCTCCCCTGTCTCCCCTGGTCCTCCTTTTCATCAGACGGGACACAGACTTGTCTTTTTGTCCCAGAAGAAGCTCAAAGGCTTCGGCTGAAAGCTGGAGTGTATTTGCACCCTCCTCTCTCTGGGGGTGTCCCTTCTTCCGGGGAGCAAGATGGCCTCCCTGCCCTCCCCCCCCTGAGCAACACACGGGGGACCCTCAAAGCTTCCCAAGGGAGCCCTTCAAGCCGTCCCTTCTCCAGACAACCATCCCATGACCTGAGTTTAATTCTGATTGTCATTTGGCGGCTTCAGCCACCCAGCTCTTAAGTGGCTGTGATGCTCTGAAGGAAGCGAGAAGAAATAAGCAGAAATAAGAGGAATAAATTGAAGGCATGAAATCAGAAAAGGGGAAAAGATCATCCCTAATCGAAGCTGACACGCACGCCAGGCATTCCTCATGCCCCTCCCCAGTGACTCCCCTGGCATTTGCCACATCAGCTGGTCCCAGGAAGGGATGGGGGGAACTGGTGGGACTGGTCCCATGTGGGAGGGGGTTGTGGAGGTGGTGGGAAGTGGGAAGAGCAGCATGCTGGTCCCTGGCGTGTCCAGGCACAGATGTGGCAGCCGCTGGGCTTTGGAAAGGCACTTGATGATGATGTTGTGAGACAGGGCGCTGCGAGATAAAGCAAGAACTTTACTCCTCTCTCTCTTAAATTTTACTCTGTTCCTTAAATTAAAGTACTAGAAAGAGTGCCGAGAAGAGCAACGAGGACGATCAGGGGACAAGATACAAAGAATGGTTGCAGGAATCGGGCATGGCTAGTTTAATAAAGAGAAGGATCAGGGGAGACAGGAGAGCAGCCTTCCAGTATTTGAGGGGTTGCCCCAAAGGAGAGGAGGGGGCCAACCTCTTTTCCAAAGCCCCAGAAGGCAGGACAAGAACCAACGGGTGGAAACTAATTCCAAGAGAGAAGCAACCTAGAATTAAGGAGGAATTTCCTGGCAGTGGAGCAGAAGTTGTGGGTGCTCCAACAGCGGAGGCTGTGAAGAAGAGATTGGACAGCCATTTGTCTGAGGTTGTATGTCACCTTTCCTGCCTGAGCAGAGGGTTGGACTAGAAGACCTCCAGGGTCCCTTCTAACTCCATGCCAGGCTGGCAGAGGGATTCTGGGGAGCCTCCCTCTTATTTTGCATCTTTGTGGTTTCAGCTACATCTGTCCCCTTCCCTCCGATCTTGTGCCGTAGCTCATTCTGGCCGTGATGGGGAAGGACGCCTGGGACAAGGCTGGTAATGAATGGCTGTCCTCCGCTCGGGTCACTGGAGTGGGCTGTCAGGGGCACCTCTGCCAGGCTTCCCAGAAGGTGGAGCGGGACCCAGGGGGGCCGGTGTTTTATGGGTGCACCCCCAGGTTTGCCCTCCCCTCCACAGTCAAGTGCCCTGGGGGTCTCCAAGAGAGGGAAAGTCACGGGAATCGGGGAGGTTCCCTTGGTCGTCTCGTCTTACCTTTTCCCGGGTTGTTTGCTTCCTCCGGGGCTGAGTGTGAAACGTGGCATTAATTGGCCCGGATTAGCCACGGGCTGCACCTTCCCTACCAGTACAAGGAGGGATCAGAGATGACAAGACCAGAATAACAGAGCTGGAAGGGACCCTGGAGGTCTTCTAGTCCAGCCTCCAGGCCAGGCAGCAGACCCTCTACCACTTCAAACAAATGGCTGTCCAATTTCTTCCTAAAAACCTCGTGTTGTAACGCTCACAACTTCTGGGGGCAGCTTCTGTTTCACCAGCTAATTGTCCTCCCTGTTGGGAAATGGCTCCCTCGTTCCAGGTTCCTTCCCTCCTTGGTGAGTTTCCATCCGTTGCTTCTTGTCCTGCTGCCTTCAGGGGCTTTGGAGAACAGCTTGACACCCCCCCCCTCTGCTTTGGGGCAGCCCCCCAAATACTGGAAGGTTGCTCTCATGTCACCCCTGGTCCTTCTCTTCGCTGGACTAGACAAACCCAACTCCTGTAAATGTTCTTCATAATCTATGAAATTAAATATATGCATATTTAATTATAAATCTAAATTGTAAAATGTAATGTCGGGATAAAGCATGCAAAGAGGCTGGTTGTGCCTGGGAAGATCAGGGCTGTGTGGACCATTAATGGAGAAGGAAGCCATGGAACGATGCAGCTGGAAGGTTCCGGAAAGAGAGTCGTCCCCCCCCATGGGCAGTGACGTTCGTGGCAGATACTCCTGCCTTTTGGTTCAAGGGAAGGTGGCCTTTGAGCACTGGCCCTCAGGGTCACAGCATCCACCTCTCAAGTCTTGAGGTTGGGGCTTGGGGACAGTTGCAGGTATTCCTCAACTTACGACCAGTTGCTTAGCAGCTGTTTGAAGTTACGACAGACTACCTGGAGGTACTTACGACCTGTTCCTCCCCCAGCGGTTGCCTGTCCGCCTCTCTGGCATTCAGCAAACCTTTTGTCAGGACTCCAACAAATCCACCCCCATTCAAATCCTAAGTCTCTAGCCGCATCTCAGAGAAAATAAAATTGATTTATTAGGAGTGGCCATGTTGGCGTTAGCTGACTGCAGCCGACAGTAAAATACATCATTCATTACCCCCTTGACCCCCCACCCCGTATCATAATTCATATTCTCCAATGGGACACGTCCATAGCCAAGAGTCATCAATCATGCTCTCCAGTAATAATCTTGCATGCCAACAGCTTCGGCTGCCTAGCAATTATCTGAAGCACTTGAGGAATGCACTGCTTTCCCCAACTCCCTTTCTGCTGGCAGCTGAAAAGACCAAAAGAGAATCTTTTTAGTTGACACTCTTGCAGTTACGGCCACCTGCAGCACCACGCAGTCACAGGAACTCATTTTATGGCGGTTTTGCCAAACACTGGCATTTGCTTCTAGCTTTTTGGCAAAACCAGGCCCTAGAAAACAAGAGCACTGAAAGAATCAACCTATGTCCGTTTCTCGCACTTACAGCTGTTGCTGCAACCCTGTGGTCATGGGAGGGAAAGTTGGACGCTTGGACATGGTTCCTCTTTATGACCATTTGCTGTGTCCCCAGGGGTCACATGATCCCTTTTTGCAACCTTCCGACAAGCAAAGTCAATGGAGAAGCCAGATTTACTTAACGACTGGGTTGCTAACTTAAGACCTCCAGTGATTCATTTAACAACTGTGGCCAGAAAGGTCATAAAATGGGGGCAAAACTCACTTCACAAACGTTCTGCTCAGCAACAGAAACGTTGGGCTCAATTGTGGTCATAAGTCAAGGACTAGTCTTGCTTCTTGGGCCAAGCCCCCTCCCCACCCTTGTATACAGGGAAGCCCACCCAGATTCATAAGTGGTCCTGCTGCTCAGCGGTTAAGGGACAGCATTGCAGTCTGACTCTGCCCACAACTTGGAGTTTGAATCCCACCAAGCTCCAGGTTATCTCAGCTGTCCTTCCAACGTCAATAAAACAAGGACCCAGATGGTTGGGGGACAACATGCTGACTCTGTAAAGTGCTTAGAGAGGGCTGGAAAGCACTATAAAGTGGTATATAAGTCTAAGGGCTGTTGTTAAGTGGAAAGGAGGCAGGGAGTGAGGAAGGGCCGTGGTGGTGCAGTGGTTAGAGTGCAGCATTGCAGGCTGACTCTGCCCTCTGCCAGCAGTTCGATCCTGACCGGTTCAAGGTCAACTCAGCCTTCCGTCCTTCCGAGGTGGATCAAATGAGGACCCAGATGGTTGGGGGCAATTATGCTGACTCTGTAAACAGTTTAGAGAGGGCTGTAAAAGCACCGTAAAGTGGCGAATAAGTCCAAGGGCTATTGCTATACAGGTGGCGAGGAGTCATCCTTCCTCCTCCTGGCTTGGGGTCCTCAGAGGTTGTCCACTCCTGGGGGTGCAGCTGACTTGGAGCCCCCAGTGAGCCGTGCAGAGCTTCCTTGCCGGGATGTGTCTTGCCAATCCAGGATGATGCCATGCGGAGCCTTCCTCTCCCTTGCTTAGCAACCGCATCCACTTGGGAGGAGCCCAGAGCCGGCAGCGCCAACATCCCAGGCAGCTGATTATCCCCGTCAAACCGGCTTCAAAGGCTGGCAGACTCTTGCAGACACAGGCACATGAGTTGTATGATGAGAGAAAGGCACTCCGGCCTCCAGGAGGGGCCCACTGGGTGCCTCTAGGGGAAAAGGGGGGCTGCTTGGGGGCAACACTCCCCATCACATTCGTGGGCCCAGCTGGCGTGGACAACTCTTCCTCCAGCTGTGGGTTTTGGCCTCTTGATCTTCTTGAGAAGATTCCCCCCCCCTCCGACGCTTCCCCCACTTAAATCAGGCTTCCCACCTGGAAGGTACCAGAGGAAGGGATGATGTAGCTTCAATAGCAGTCCAGATTAGGAGACCTGTGAAATCTTCCTGCTCTTTTTAAACCTTACTTGGCTGGGGAATTCTGGGAGTTGAAGCCCACAGGTCTTAAAATTGCCAAGGGTGGACATTCCTGGTCTTCAACGTATCTTGCTGAACACCAGGGATTATGAGCATGTCTCCACCAATGACTCAGATGAGGGGATAGAAGGGGGACTCATCACATCTGCTGATGACCCTAAGCTGGCAGG
>JANHFN010061124.1:0-11126 GCA_032468175.1 Toxicocalamus goodenoughensis
CCCTCCCTTCCTTTCGTTCCTTCCTCCCCTTTTCTCCTCCCTCGCTCCCCTTTCCTCCTCCTTCCTTCCTCCTCCCCTTCTTCTCTTCCTTATCAACCCACCTACCCTGATACTAAACCAAGCTTCATGGGGGGAGTCAACAAAGACAAGATGGCAGCTATGACCCTCTTTTTATGGGCATCCAATCACGTGACCCCCAGCTACCATCTGATCTTTCCACCCACCCCCTTCCCTGCAGTCAAAGTTACGACAACCCAGTGCCCACCTGGGTCTCCCGTGATAGTCTCAACAAGGGATGGTGGGAGATGTAGTCCCAGCCATCTGACGGGCACCAGCTCGTGCCACTTGCATGAGCTCAGCCAGGACTTTGGGGAGGGGGGTCTTCTCCCCTCTTTAAGCCCCCTCAGAAGACAAGAGGCCCAAGGCCAGGTTTTGCCCCCTGCCCTGCCAATTCCGCCAATGGTGGCTGTGGTACCTGGATTTTTTATGCTCCTGTTCTGGCTCTCACTTGTGTCCGGCAGTTGTTGGCTTCCAGCCTGTTTTTTCCAGTGCAGTGTTTGTGTGTGAGTGTGTGTGTGTATAGGAAGGGACAACTTCTATGGAACCGACAGTTGTGGGCAGACAACTCTGATGAGAAGCATCACTGATGGCCAATTGTTGGTCGCCTGGCAACCATATTCAACAACAGAGAAGGCGGTTTGGCTCCATCTGTTTCCAGAATTCCTAGTCTGCCCTTCGCCTCCTCCCGCCCCGAGATTTCCTTGTGGTGCCCTGCTCTGGGTTACTGTTGGAATCTGAATCCGAGGAGGCAGATAGCTGACAGGGAGAGGGAGTGTGGCTCCGTTGACTGTGGAGGAAACTGGGGAAGGGCAGTCTGGTTGGGCAGAGCAAGAGAGGTAGAACAAGGGAGTTCAGAGGAAGACTCAGGCCCCGCCCCCTCTTCATCCTAGGGCACACAGAGAGGAACAAGACGGGATCAATGTGGGCTGTGTTACTTACGGGGGAGGAAAGGGCCCCGATTCCCTTCATTAGCCATACCTGGGAAGAGTTTAAAAGAAATACATGCTGAGTGCAGTAGCTGCTGGGAACAAATATGAGTTTATCTTGTGCTGACTTTGCTTATCTGCGTTCCTGGCACCTTCCCAACTGGGTTGAATTACTGCCGTTCCTTCACATCTGGAATTCCTTCTCTTGCCCTGCCGGACTAATTACCTCATTTTGCCTTGATTGGACTTATAGTTACAGTTTATGTTGACCATCTTTTGGACTTGATTCCCTGCAGCCCAAGGCTGTTCTTAGGAGAGTTTTTCTCCAGTTCAGACGGTAACCAGGACAATGGGGGCAAAATTGGAGCTAATAAAGAGACTCCTACTGAATATCTGGCTGTGTTGCCTTTGTGCCACACACACAAAAAATATCGGTTCTCCATGCAACATGAATGTCTGCATAACCTATTCATTTGTCCCAAATAGACAATTCTTTTCCCTATTTAAAATGACAAGAACCAGTTTGGCTGTGGCATATGGAACAGGGGGAGGTATACTTTTGAGGCCGTGTCTCAAAAACCATTTTTCTCTAGACTATTTTAAAGCACTTAATCAGAGATCTGGTGAAGTATTTATAATCCAGAATTGCCTTTACTAAATGGGATTATATTTATCTCGGATATGTTTTTTTAAAAAATGACAATAGGTGTTAAGTATAATTTGATCATATAGTTTGAGGGGGGGGAAACACCCCAATTTCTGCCTTTGCTGTAAATATTGAACATCATAAATCCAGTTAAAAACAACCACCACCAAAGATTGTGTATTTTTCTCCACAGATTCAATATTTATTCACAGTTCAGGAGGAAGTCAAATCTTGAAATAGCCAATATCTTTGCCCTCATTTTTTGCATCAGTATCCATAACTTGAGACACACACATCAACTAAGGTCATAATCCCATACCAATTATCCTCTTCTTTTCCATATAATATAAATTGGAAAAATGATAATAAGAAAGCTGCAGTCGTTCAAAAGCTATTGCAATTGTTCGATTTTGAATCTCTGGGACTTTGTGACATAGGGAAATTCAAACAGGAAATGTATTTCTTTTAATCAGAACTGTTGGGTTAACAGCTTGTCTACCTTCCTGGGTGGACCAGGAGTATGGGAGTTGTAGTAGAGAAAGGTTGTTAGTAGAAATAGAGGCGAAGGCCTACAACTTTCCAGCTCTAAACTTTCAAATACTGATTGCAACCTTCCACAAACAGCAAAAAAATTCACCAGGAAAAGCCTTGGTAAAGGATTCTGCCTGTTGTGACTTCTTTATATAAATATATTCCGAATGCATGAATGTGACTGAGTGACCCTAAGGCCCCCCCTGATCCCAAAAAACAAACAAAAAAGACTGTATTTTATTGGTCCCTCCCAAGAAGAGAGGGGGCTTCTCAGCCCACCCTTTGGCCAAAGAAACCGGCCTCCATCTGCAGGTTGATGAGGGAGTTGCTTTCTCGAGCCAGCTCTGTAATGGAGACGCGTCCTCGACGCCGAATGAACTCCGCCACGGCCGTCAACTCTTGGGGTGTGATGTAGATGAATTTCCCTCGGTCATCGATCACCCCTGCAGGGGGAAAAGGACAGATCGGCATAAATCAAAATCCGGGCCCCCGTCTATTGGGGTTGAATTAAAAGGGAGGGATATTGGGTCTCCATTTCTCCAGTATTATTATTATTTTTTTTTGTCTTTATGGACACGGAGAGCATTTGCACCAGAGACAAAATTCCTTGCGTGTCCAGTCACACTTGGCCAACAAAGAAATCAATTCTATTCCAGTATTTCAAAAGGTTAAAGACGGGCTATTCACGAGGGGGATTAAATGGGAAAGTTTGTTTGCATTCCCTTTCATAGATGTCCCTGCATTCTCCCCTTTTCTCTCTCCCTTCCTTCCTTCCCTCTCTCTCTTCCTTGTCTGTCCTCCCTCCCTTTCTTCCTTTCCTTTTCTCCTTTCCTTGTCCCCTCCCTCCCTTTTTCCCTCCCTCCCTCCCTTTCCCTTCCTTCCTTCCTCTTTCTTTTCTCTCCTCCCTTCTCTTGTCTCCTCCCTCCTGCCTTTCTTCCTTTCCTTCTCTTCTTCCTTTCCTTGTCCCCTCCCTCCCTTTTCACTTTCTCCCTCCCTTCCATGTTCCTCCCTTCCTTCTCCTCTCTCCCTCCCTTTTTCTCCTTCCTTTCCTTTCCCTTCCTTCTTTCCTCTCTCCCTCCTTCCTTTCTTCCTCTTCTTCCTTTCCTTCTCTTCTTCCTTTCATTGTCCTGTCCCTCCCATCTCCCTTCCTTCTCCTCTCTCCCTTCTTTTCCTCCCTTTCTTCTTCCTTCTCATCCTCCCTTCCTCCCTTCTCCTCTCACCCTTCTTCCCTTTCCCTTTTCTTTCCTCCCTCCCTCCTCTCTCTTTTTCTCTCCTTTCTCCCTCCCTCCATTCTCTCCACCTCCTTCACCCCAGATCCCCCAGGAAACTTGCTGCCTGATGACTGAGAAAGCAACATTTGGCCTTTCTGCTGATCTCCAAACATCTTGGGATCTGAATTTGAAGAATTATATCGAAAAAAACCTGTGCAGTGTGGCAGCTTGGGGGGGGGGGGGAGAGAAGCAGCTCTAACCATTACACCACAGCAGGTGCAAGACTGTCCATGGGACAAGCAAAGGTAAGGAAGCAACCACGCACAAGGGTGACATCCTCCTGAAATAAGTCAAAAGCCTCAAACTCGGCCCAGGGAAATCAGCATATTTTGGCCAACCAGCTGTGAGCCAATGCAATATCCCAACCGTGACTTCTGGACTTATTTCACTGCGTTGTATGTTCTGGAGCCCAAAGAGCTGATATTTTCTGAGCCGCCATAACCTTGCAACCGAACAGAAGCGATCGTCGACATCGGCAGAAGGGGGCTCGGTGGAGACATCTGCTTTGGCCTATACAAGACCAGGAAATCCCGTCGGGTGTTGGCTCTCACCTGTGAGCGTGCCGTCTGCCATCAGGTCTTGCACCCGGTTGATGGCATCCTGTGAAGGGAAAACCAAGCAGGTAAACTGCACCTCTAGAACTGCCTGGTTCGGTTCTGCAACCCAACAGGAATAGACAGGGGTGGGATTCTACCTGGTCGGACCAATTCTATAGAACCGGTTGTTACGACTCTGCACAGTTCAGGGAACCGACAAATCATGCCAGTGGCTGGCCCTTCCCCTCCCCTCCCCACTGACTCCTTACTGGCATACAGGCCATCCAACTTGCCTGCGTCTGGTAAGTTGCTATTTTTCCTATTTTCCCCCGAACCATTAGCTGTTCAGCTGGAAATCATAGCGTTCCTTGCTTTCTAGCTAATCTAAAAGCAGAGCCAAACCTTCCTCAGGGCTGAAGCTTCTATTTTTCAGGGCAGACTCAGGCAGCAGATTGCAGAATGGTAGATCTCTGAGTGAATCTGTGATTCTGCGAGCAACAATCTGCCTGCCAGCTTTGCCTGATTTTTGGGTCAAAGTTGCTTTCTTTTTTTTTTTATAAAAAATTCAATATTTACAGAAATATTTATAATATTTATATACAAGTCACGCCCACCCAGTCACATGACCAAGCAATGCCCAGTCAGCAAGCCACGCCCACCCAGTCACAACCAAGCCACACCCACAAATTAGGCCACGCCCACAGAACTCTTTGTTGAGAAATTTGAATCCCACCCGAGAATGTATCTACTGAACAAAACTCTGCATCGGCAACAGGAAGGAAATCCGGCCAGGGATTACAGAGTCATTAAAAGACACACACACACACACAAAAGTAGGCATTGCAGACTGAACAGGTAGTCCTTGACATATGACCACAAGGAAGCCCAAAATGTATGTTGCTAAGTGGGACAGTTCTTAGGTGAGTTTTTGCCTCATTTTGCGACCTTTCTTGCCACCCTTGCTAAGCGAATGACTGCAGTTGTTCAATTAGAAACACAAGCGTGAAAAGTGGTCACAAGTCAGGTTTTTTTTTCTCAGTATCATCATAGCTTCAAACGGTCAGTAAACAAAGTGGCTGTAAGTCGAGGACTACCCGAATTTGGTCACCAGGCATCCACCCGTGGGGACATGACCATCGCTAATGGAAAGAGGGACACAGACTCGCGGACAATCGGCAACGTCCAGCTTGCAAACACCACCTACCTGTGTTCTGAGGCCCAGGTGAGAAGCCAGATCTTCCAAAAGGACCACTTTGGCATTCTAGGTGAAAGGGACAAGTTTGGAAATGATTATTTCGTTCGTTCGCTCATTTTAAATAATGGAACGGGGAGGAATTTCTTGACAGCGAGAACAATTAATCAGTGCCAGGAAGAGTGGTGAGTGCTCCATCACTGGAGGTTTTCATAAAAAGTTTGGGCAATCGTTTGTCCAGGATAGTATAAAGATTTCCTTGCCTTGGGGTGGACTAGAAGGCCTCAAAGGTCCCTTCCAGGCGTAGGAGTCTATAATTCTAAAGCCACCCATCTTAATTGAGGAAGAGAAGGAGGAGGAAGAGGAGACGAAGGAGGAGGAGGAAGAGAAGGAGAGGAAGAAGACAAAGAGGAGGAGGAGAAGGAGGAGGAGAAGGAGGAGGAAGAGGAGGAGAGGAGGAGCAGGAGGACTGTGAGGTCTTCAGTGCTCTATGAGCTTGGTTGCTTCGTTGCAGACATTTCATGACCCAACTAGGGAACATCATCAGTGCTATGTAGGACAAAGAGGACGGAGACTAAGCCTCCATGAGCACCAAGGAGTAGTCAGATGATGACAACTTGCTAATTTCACAATGCATGGAGAGAGCCAACCATGCTTGCAACTGGGAAACTGAATATCCCAGATCAAAAGTCCAAAAACCCTAGAGAATGACTAGAATCCTGGCACTCAAACAAATCAATCTATACAGATTGAACAGAGCTGGAAGGGACCTTGTAGGTCATCTAGTCCGACTCTCCCCCACCCCCACCCCATCCAAGCAGGAGACCTTACAGCATTTCTGACAAGAGGGCAGTCCAGTCTCTTCTCGACAGCTTCCAGTGATGAAGTTCCCACAACTTCTGTTCCATGGATTGATTGCCCCCATCAATCAGAATAGAGTTAGAAGGGACCCTGGAGGTCTTCTAGTCTAACCCCCCTGCTCAACCAGGAGGTCTTACACCATTTCAGACATGTGATTGTCCAATCTCTTCTTAAAAACCTCCATTGTTGGAGCACCCACCAACTTTCTCCTTAATTCCAGTTACTTCTCTCCTTGGTTAGTTCCCATCCATCGTTTCTTGTCTCGCCTTGGAAGAAACAGGCATACAGAGGTTAACCACAACTACACACCATTCAAAAGAGACCATCAAGATGTTTCATAGGTGGCATTTGACACCGGCGAGATTGGCCAAAATATACCCTAATATGAAACCGCAATGCTGGAAATGTAAGCTCGCAGATGGAACATACTATCATATGTGGTGGCAATGCCCCAAAGTTAAAAAAATACTGGGAAAAATTGAAAAAATGGGTAAGATAAATTACAGGGTACGACATTGAATTTAAGCCAGAAGCTTTTTTTGCTGGGGATGATTAAAGGAAACCCAAAGAAACCTATCTAATACATCGTACAACACATATCGACAGCAGCAAGAATTGTTTATGCCCAAAGCTGGAATACAGATGATGTACCTTCAGAAAAATATGATAATAAATAAAATATTTGATTGTGCCAAAATGGACAGACTGACGAGAAAACTAAAAGGTAAAAAGAAGTCTGAGATTTATGAGGTTTGGGAAAAGTTATATATCTGGTTAGATAAGAGAAATAAGGTTTGATATGAGGAAGAATTGTAAATATTGTATTTAAGTATATAAGTAACACTTGACACAGAACTGTTAAAATGTAAATTTTATGTGTATTTTGAAAATAAATATTTTTTTAAAAAAAAGAGAGAGAGAAACAATCAAGTAGGTGAACGCCATCTGTACCAATGATATTGCCCGGATGACATTATCTAGTAGGGTGATGAAACGTCTGCAAGAAAGCCAGCCACCCAGCTCAGAGGGCACTAAAGACCCCAGAGAGAGACCTGATTGGCACCAAAGAGGTGGTGATAGTATTTTGCTCCTAAGTGAGCCATTGCTTGAAGTATAGCAAAGGCCAGGAAGTAGTAAAGAACTGGGCAGAGACGAGGAGTAAGACTTCAAGTAAGGAAGAGGAACTTACCTTAATGTAATTCAGCAGCTCTGTGACGAAACTACGGGACTGGACACAACAAGAGGAAGAACAATCATTAATTCACCAGAGAAGGATGTACAAGGTAGTCCTTGACTTACAACAGTTTCATTTAGTGACCGTTCAAAGTTACAATGGCACTGGAAAAAAGTGACTTTTTCATACTTTTTCACACGACCTTGGTAAGAGCCCCACGATCACGTGAATAAAAATCCAGAGGCTTGGCCACGGGTTCATACTTATGACAGTTGCTGCATCCCAAGGTCATGTGATTCCCCTCTGGCTTAACGACCCGGCTTACTCACTTATGCCCCTGCAGCGATTTGCTTACCAACCGGGGCGAGAAAGGCTGCAAAATGGGACAAAGCTCACTTAACAACAGAATATTTGGGGCTTCGATTGCGGTCATTAAGTCGAGGACCGCTTGTAGATGCATTTTAAGAAGCAGTTTCTTGTCCAGGGCTGAAAAACAAACAAACCCCATTGCTGATTGTGGTGACCTGTTGGTTCCTGCGTAAATAATACATTTTTACGCCTGGGCAGGAATCTAAATACATATTCAGAATGCCAATAAATAATAGCTAATTACTGGAAATCATCTGAGTACATTCCACGCAGGGAAATTAAATTTGCTGCACAGGCCTGTTACGGCGGAGTTTTTGATGTGACACAATTACTTCTTCTGGCCTTATGAAGATTTGGAAGCTGTCCTTCCCGGCTGCAACTAATCTCTTGTTTGATGACTAATTTTGCAAATAAATGATAAATGACCCCACGAAGAAAGGCTCAGCCGACGGATCTATGGACTTGCGAGGAAAAAATCCCAAGGAGCTGCTGATCCAGTTCTACAGAGGAATGACGGAGTCTGTCATGTGCAACTGTCCGGTTTGGTTCTGCAACCCAACAGGACAGACACAGACTCCAGAGAGTAGTTAGGACTGTGGAAAAAAGCAATTACTACCAACCTGCCTTCCATGGAGGACCTGTATGTACACTGCACGAGTCAAAAAGAGGGCTGTGAAAATATTTACAGACTCCTCACATCCCGGACGTAAACTGTTTCAACTCCTTCCCTCAAAATGACACTATAGAGCCCTGCACACCAGAACAACTAGACGCAAGGGGAGTTTTTCCCCGAATGCCATCACTCTGCTAAACAAATAATTCCCTCAACACTGTCCAAGTATTACAAAGTCTGCATTTACTATCACTGTTAATCTCATCACTCCTTATCTTTTTTTAAAAAAACAAATTTTATTAGATTTTACAATTAAAAACAAACACATAGACATATACACAAATTGAGAAAAAAAGTGAAATCAATAAGAGAGAAAGAGAAAAGTAGAATAGAAATAAGAAAAGGGAAAAAAAAGAAAAAAAAGGAAACCTTAAAAAAGGAAATAATCTAAATTCCCACAGTTTGCTTGTCTTTTCAAATGCTACATCAGTTTAACCATTCTATGCATCTTATGAAGAATGCTACTTATACTTTTTAATAATAAGTGTTAGTTGGAAAAGATACTAACAGACTTTTAATTTTTATTACTTTTATTATTTTATTACATTAATTAAAAAACATCATCTGCACAACACATTAGAAATTTTATTCAGGCCCAGGGTGTGTGGGTGGTGTGCATTGTCCAATCCAACTAAGAAGCCTCTAACTTGAGAGCCAACATATAATGGTAAAGATTCTTGTGCTACAAGTGGGTTCAAATCCACTCTCAGCCAAGGAAGTACATTGTGACCAGTCGGTGTCCTGAGCCCAGCCAATCTTACAGAGTGAAAAGGAAAAAATAGGAAGAGGGAGAGCAATGCATTCCCTCTTGAATTCTTAGAAGAAAAACAAGATATAAATCTAATGAATAAATAAATCATAGCAATAGCATTTAGACTTATATACAACTTCACAGTGCCTCTCTAAGCAATTTGCAGGGTCAGAAAATTGTACCCAGCAATCTGAGTCCTCATTTTACTGACCTTGGAAGGATGGAAGGCTGAGTCAACCTTGAGCCGGTGAGAATAGAACGGCTGGCAGAATTAACCTGCAATACGGCATTCTAGCCACTGAACCCCCACAGCTCTTAAGTACATTTCATGATGTTCAAAACCACCTTAAATAGCTGTCCATTCAATGAACTGAAAAAGGTCAGTTTCTCTATAAGTGTCATGCCCCTATCAGAGTCTGAATCCGAGGAGGAAGACGAACAGTTGACAGGGAGTGGGAGTGTGGCTCCATTGGTTGTGGAGGAAACTGGGGAAGGGCAAAGTCCGTCAAAGCAGGGGAGAGAGAGAACCAGGGAGAGGGAGTTCAAAGGAAGACTCAGGCTCACCCCCTCTTCATCCTAGGGCATGCAGGGAGGAAATGAGAAGAAAGCAACATGGATGCATGGCTTACACCTAGGAATAAGAGTTTCAAAGAAATGCATACTTAGTGCGGCAGCTACTGGGAGCAAACCTGAGTTTATCTTGTACTGCCCTGCTTATCTGTGTTCCTGGTGTCTTCCTAACCGTGTGGAGTTATTGCCGTGCCTTCACGTCTGGAATTCTTGCTCCTGCCCTGTCGGACCAATTACCTCATTTTGCCTTGATTGGACTATAGTTACAGTTTTTGTTGACCACATTTTGGACTTGATTCTCTGCAGACAAAGGCTGTTCCTGGGAGAGTTTTTCTCCAGCCAGAAGGTAACCAGGACATTGGGGGTGAAGTTGGAGCTAATAAAGGGACTCCTACTAATTATCTGACTGTGTTGCCTTTGTGCCACAACCCAGGCCATCACATCTTCTGTTTTCATAGAGCATTTTAATAGGTTTAGGTTGAGCCTTTTTCTTTTTTATTTGTGACCTCCCCCTCAAAAAATGTAAAATTGAAAGTGATGGTACTACTGATAGAAGAGGATATTTGTAACTCAAAATTGAACTGTGGGGTCCTCGGTGCTCTTTGAGCTTGGTGGTTTTCTTGCAAACGTTTCAATATTCAAGCGAAGTAAAACATAATCGCTGTTAGAAGGGAGTGGGGTTTGCACTGATGATGTTCCCTAGTTTGGTAATGAAACGTCTACAAACCACCAAGCTCAGAGAACACCAAGGACCCCAATGAATATGGTACTAGCTTTTTCAGAGTTCTTTTCCAAACTGTTACTTACATCATTCAGATCTTCTTTTGCATTGTAGTAGACAATATCACTCGTCTGTAAAAGAAGGAAGGGAGGGGAAAAGAAGAAGTAGGATGAATCTTTAAATATTAACAGTCCAAAGAAGTAGTAAAAGTGTTCCTGAACTTTGCAATGAATTGCGACTTCTCATTTCTCAGCAAAGGTTCCCTTTAAATGGCATGTGAATATGCACGGAAAGCAATTTTCTTTTTGCTTACCTGGTCTCACCACTTATTATTAACTTCTTAACATCGGCGATTAAAATATGCTGTGCTGTAGTTTAAGGGGAAAGTGAATGTATGACAACAATTTAACAAGGGCAGCAAGACTAGGTACTAATACCAATCTATAAAGCCATAGGAAGACCATACCTAGAGTACTGCATCCAGTTTTGGACACCACACTATAAAAAAGATGGTGAGATTTTAAAAAAAGTGCAGAGAAGAGCAACCAGGATGATGAGGGGACTGGAGACTAAAACATATGATGAACAGTTGCAGGAACTGGGCCTGGCTAGTCTAGGAAAGAGAAGGACCATGATAGCAGTCCTCAAATATTTGAAGAGCTGCCACAGAGAGGAAGGAGTGAAGCTATTTTTCAAGGCACCTGAAGGCCAGACAAGGAATAATGGATGGAAACAGAACAAGGAGAGATTCAATCTGGAAATAAGGAGAAATTTTCTGACAGTGAGAACAATCAACCCATGGAACAGAAGTTGCCTTCAGAAGTTGTGGGAGCTTCATCACTGGA
>JANHFN010061146.1:0-11125 GCA_032468175.1 Toxicocalamus goodenoughensis
TGTCTTTGGTGCATATGCTCTCAGTGTACATAAAGAAAAAATAAAATACATTCATCAAGAATCATAAGATACAACACAGTGATAGTCCTAGGTTACTAATAAGCAATCAAATCATACTAGGAAACAATTAAGAAATATAAATTGTAAAGATACAAGCAACACGGTTATAGTCATAAGTGGGAAGAGATAGATATTAATACAGTCTTACTAAGTAGTTTGACAGTGTTGTGGGAATTAGTTATTTAGCAGAGTGATAAGCGTTCTGGGGGAAAACTGTCTTTATGTATTTGTATTCGTGTCTTTGTTTGTGTCCTTGTGTTGCAGGTTAACTCTGCATTCCTACAGCCAGGAGTTCGATCCTGACCGGCTCAAGGTTGGGATCAGCCTTCCATCCTTCCAGTAAAATTAGGACCCAGATTGTTGGGGGCAATATGCTAAGCTAACTCAGTAAACCACTTAAGAGAGGGCTGTAAAGCACTGTGAAGCGTCTGTTATTGCTATTGCCATGTGTTGATGAAGAAAGCTCAAAGAAACCATCATTAAGAGCAACCATAACTCTAAGAATAAGTTCGTAAGAGTAACCTAACTTTATAACTTTAACTGAAACTAAGTAGTCCCTATCAATAGAAGGAAGAGATTAACATAAACTGACACAGAACATGTGCATAGTGTTCAAAAGGAATGTTATCTCAGTGTTTTCCATTAACTCCCATAAACAAACAATAAAATTATTGGAGGGTTATGAATAAGTTCTAGCCTGGGAACAATTTGTCAGAGATCCTGCAGTTATGAATGCAAAGAAATGCAAAGCTTGATTGACTCCCTGAAACAGCATATACAAACTAGTCATTTTTGAAAATACTGGAGGACATTACACAGGATTTTTCCAGAATAATTATTTTTATATTTTTTAAAAAAACAGGCCTATTTTCGGTCCATAGATTTCAGAAGGGTTTCTCTCAACTATTTGAACAGTTTCTTTAACTGTTTAACTTTCTTTAAGAGGCTTGTTAGCAAGACTTAACAAATAATTTTATTTCAGTGCCTTTGCAGTAAAACAGCAATGAAATAAAACAAGATGAATATGTTTAAAAAATATTTATTTTATAGATTGTGCTCAAGGCATCCAACCACAAATGATAATAAAGAGCAATAGAGATTAATTATATGGACTTCTTTTATGTAGGAGAAGGCATGTAGAATTTTGATGACTGTTTACGTACAATGTCATCTTCAACATTTCCGTTGAGGTTTGGCCTCGCAGCATTGGTAGGGGAAGCACCGTTTGCGCTCCCAAAGAGGGCGGTGGGAGACCTCTGGTGTTGCTTCACACCACCTCCCTACAGCCAAATTTCGGTTTTCCCTCTGCCATTTGGTTGCTGCTGTTTTGCTAATCCGTTTTAGCTAGCGGCTTGCATTTATCGTTTTCCCCCTCTCCGGATGCCGCCCGTTTTCAGTGGGGAAGTGTTTCCACAGCAATTTCCCCTTTTCCCTGCCGTTCTTTAAGTTGCGAGTTTCGGCTTCGCTTTTCAAGGCGGGAGGTTGCTGCTGAGAAGCACGCAAAACTCTTAACGGTCGGAAGCCATTTTTGTTAATTGATACCTCGTGGCTGCGCGCTTGACCGATCCCTGAGCTGTGTGAGGTAATTCAGCTCAAAGCAGAAGGATTCCGCTTGAATTCTCAGAGCCTCTTATCCTCGTTTTGGCAACTTGCACTCGAGGTTTGTTTCTTAAGTTATCATTTCAGAATAGTTGGCTTAACCCTCACAGCCTAAGTCTCAGTGGCACAGCAGCAGGCACCCAGGCCCTGTCCGCCTGTGCATGGAAGCTGCTGAAGGCCCTTGCAGTTATTAACTGGGCCTTAGGCGTTCATATTTGGCTAACTGGATCAATTGATTGCTCTCTTCCTATTAATTTGAAATAGATAATTATTATCAATTAGTATTAATAAAGTATTAATTATTAAAAATAATTATTACATCATTAATTGTAACAAATCATTGTCAGTATATTTTAAATTGCGATAAAATATTATTACTGAGATACGACTCACCATATATATATAAAGATACTAGTAAAATAAAAAAATAAAAAAAATTATAAAGGGGGCAATAACAGTTATCAGGGCAACCGTTCTTGACTCAGATCGGACCCTGGGCGTGCCAACCGCCTTTTCATATATATTTTATTTCAAAAATTGGGTAATCCTAGCTTAATCAAAATGGCAGATGGTAACACCTCTTCCTTGAAGGCAAAAGCCAAATCCAAACACAGGGGGAATTCTAAAGCCTCAGAAAAGGACGCCTTAAGGCACCATAAGGCCTTACAAAGACAAATAGACAGGTGCACTCGAGAGGCGCACACTGTATCTCAGGGCGCCTCCTCTCCTAGTCCACCAGCTTCTTCACACCCTCCTCCTCCCCTAGATCTCTCCCTCAAGGGCCGGAGCAGGAGGAGCAGGAGAGGACATAGATCCATTCATTCAAATGGCCGAGTCAGAATTTGAATCAATACACGATAGTGAACCCCTGTCAGAGGCAGACCCCTTAGAGGGGGAAATGTCTGAGGATGAGGGTCTTATACCCCAACAGCCTACTTTTACAGGCTTATTCCGGCCTCAGCTCTTCAAATCTCTCTTGTTTAAGGCAAAGAACATAGCAGGCCTAAACAAGCCAAATCCATCTGACACTCCTAACCCTCTCAGGGAGGGGCCAGAGGATCTGATATTCAACCAACCGGTAGTCGAGACAGAGATGATCCCTGTTCTGCCTATATTTTCAGACCTGGTACGGAAGCAATGGGCCACTGCAGGGGCGAATACATCCCCAACTGGCTATGACAAAAAGTACTTCAATTTAGACCCTGATTTTGCATATTTATTGAGTACACCTGAGGTAGACGAGCCTATAGTGGCTTTAACGTCACCTTCCATCCCCAGTGAGGCGCTGGAGGCCCTAAAGCCGGAGGAAAAACGGGCCGAGCTAGCCCTACGCAGAGATCATCAGTCTGACGCATGGGCTATCAGATCAGCCACGGTCGCATCCTTCTTTACGCGGTCCTCCCTTAGATGGCTTCGTCTCCGGAAGCAACATGTTCCTACCTCTAACGTTAGGGCACAGCAAGATATTGCCAAACTCACTGCTGCTGCTGAATTTTCAGCCGATGCTACCTATCATGCAGTCAAGTTTTCAGTAAGAGCCATTACCTCACACGATTCAGCGCGTCGCTTGTTATGGTTAAGGCACTGGCAAGCTGACTTCAAACACAAGGCCAAACTGGCCGCATCCCCCATTGCGGGAGATAGACTGTTTGGGCCTTCCCTGGATCCACTGTTAATTGAAACATGCAACAAGAAGAAATTCCTTCCCCACCTTTTTCGGAAACCAGACCCTAGAAACCCCTAGTCCTTTCGGAGGGGATCCTTTCGGCCTTTCTATCAGGGCTCCTTTCCTTCCAGATACCAGAGAACCCCAGCATTTAGACCAGGTCAGCAACCAGACAGGCCCGACTCTGTAGACAGGAGTAGAAGGGGTGGCCAATCTAAACGCCCGTTTCGGGGAGCAGGAACCAGGCCCTTTTGACGATCAAGATAATTCATGACACCCAATCCCCATTGGTGGGCACCTCAAGCTATTCGCTGACCAATGGGACTCCTCTACCTCTGATACTTGGGTCAGAGATAGGGTTAGGTTCGGCCTCGCGCTGGAGTTTAGATCTCACCCCCCAGATTGCTTCTTGTCATGCCCTCGTTCCAGTGATCTGGTTAAGCGTAATCTCATGGATTCTGCTATTCAACATCTACTGGGTATACGAGCCATCCAACCAGTACCTGTCAATCAACGAGGGCGCGGTTTTTATTCACATCTTTTCGTTGTCCCTAAAAATCCGGGGGCTAGAAAGCGATATTAGACTTGAAATGTCTCAACCGTTTCCTAGTATATCGCAAGTTTAAAATGCATACCCTCCAATCCATATTACTGGGTATTAGAAAGGGGACGTTCTCACGTCCATAGACCTGAAGGAGGTGTATTTACACATTGCTATTCGGCCTTCCCATTATAAATTCCTGAGATTCTGCTACAATAAACACCATTTTGAATATGTGGCCCTCCCATTCGGATTAGCTTCTGCCCCTAGGACCTTTACCAAGGTCCTTGCAGCCCTTGCTGCCCATCTCAGGAACATTTCCGTACACCTCCAGTGTTATCTGGATGATATTTTAATTTTATCTCCTTCTCCCCATCAAGCGGCTAAAGACACTCAAAAAACCATACTATCCTTGCAAAAACATGGCTTAACAAATTGGGAGAAGAGTCAATTAACGCCATCGACGCAGATTATTCATTTAGGGGCGGTCATAGATGCAGTGGAAAGTAAAGTTTATCTGTCTCCAGATAGACTAACGAGCATTCAAAAATTAGTTAAGGAGATCAGGTTACGTAAGAGGGTGCCCTTAATAGACCTATCCAGGTTGTTAGGCAAAATGATTTCATATATTTCTATCATCCCCTGGGCTCGCCTCCACACCAGATCACTCCAGTGGTCCCTGCTACCGTACCAGCGCTCCGGTTGATGCAACTCCAAACATAAGATCAGCGTCCCACCAAAGGTCCTCATATCTCTCCTCTGGTGGACCAAACCAGTCATCAACAAAGGCTGTCTCTTCAAGGAGCCACAAAGATTCACCATAACCACAGATGCCAGCCTGTTTGGATGGGGAGCCCACGTCCAGTCGTTTGCGATCCAAGGCCGATGGTCCTGCATAGAACAGTCGTGCAGTATAAACTGGCTGGAACTTCGCGCAGTTTTCCTGGCCCTCCGCAACTTTCTTCCCCAGGTACGCAGCCAACACATACTGATTCTGACAGACGTCACAGCCAAAGCTCACATAAACAAACAGGGGGGCACACTCCAAACAGCTTATGTGAGAAGCGGAGCGTTTGTGTCGCTGGGTGGAGAACAACCTACAACCTAATCAAAGCAGATCATATCTTGGGCCTGTCGAACACGCAGGCAGACTGGCTAAGCAGGGCCACCATAGACCAGTTGGAGTGGCATCTACACCCCTCCCTGTTTCAAGAAGCAGCATGGATATTTGGTCAGCCGGTGGTGGACCTATTTGCTTCACCTCTCAACACTCAGCTTCCGAGATTTTTTCCAGGTACCCAGTGCAAGGAGTGGAGAATTTCAACTCTCTCTGCTGCCCTTGGCCCCCGGGGCTACTGTATGCATTCCCCCCACTTCCGCTGGTTCCCAAGGTCATCCAGAAATTACTAGACGAGAAAGCGGAACTGCTTCTAGTAGCGCCGCATTGGCCCAGACGGCCATGGTTTGCGGACCTCCGCAGCCTCTCGCTAACAACCCCTTGGAGAATCCCGCCAGACAGAATTTCATTGACTCAGGGGCCTCTTCAACATCCAGACCCTCAATGGTTGCAATTGACCGTCTGAAGGTTGAGCTGAGCGGTTTGAAGAGAGAAATATTCTCCAACAGTGTTATTACCACTATCCTAGCCGCCAGGCGCCCATCAACAATTCGCATTTACAACCCCACATGGACCAGATTCTGCAAGTGGTGTCAGAATTCGCAAATTGATCCTACCTCTCCTTCTATAGCCCAGATTCTAGAGTTTTTACAGGAAGGATTGGATTAGGGGTTGTCACCTAATACGTTAAAAAGGCAGGTGGCGGCCTTGGCATCAGTTCTTACTTATGAAGGCGTTAGCTCCCTTTCCCACCATCCACGCATAACGTCCTTCCTTCGATGAGCTACCAATTTACGTCCTCCAACTATTCACCGCTATCCCACCTGGGACCTTAACAAGGTCCTTGTGGCACTTACTAAGGGCCCCTTTAAACCTTTGAGAACATCAAGTCTTCAATTTTTGACGTACAAGGTAGTTTTCCTTGAGCGATCACCTCCGCCCGCCACATCTCGGAGATCGCAGCCTTGTCCATCAGACAGGATCTCTGCGTTTTTCATGCTGATAGGGTGGTCCTTCGGCCTGATCCCACATTTATACCCAAAATCAATTCAGCATTTCATAGGGCACAAGAAATTATTCTCCTGAATTTTTGTCCTAGACCATCACAGGGGAGGGAAAGTCAATGGCATAAGCTAGACGTGAGGCGTGCACTACGAATTTATATCAAGCGCACAGTGGTTTTCAGAAAATCAGAGGTCTTATTTGTATCCTTTCAGCCCAATAATCAGGGTTCCAAGGTCTGATCTTCTACGATAGGCCATTGGATACGGGTGGCAATAGCAAAAATGTATCAGACTCAATCCCTGCAGGTACCTAGGGGTATAACAGCTCATTCAACAAGTAGCGCTGCTACATCGGCAGCATGGGCTACACAGGAGCCAATAATTGAAATTTGTCGAGCCGCAACCTGGGCTTCTCCATCACCATTCATTAGACACTGTAAGATCGATGTGTTTGCTTCTGCTGAGGCTTCATTTGGCAGAAGAGTTCTGAAACGGGTCCACAGGGACCAGGAGGAGATTCCAGACCAGACGGAGTCCCTCCCATAGGACAGGCCAAGCTTTGGTATGTCCCACTATTGGATGCTCTGAGCAGCTCATAGGAGAAAGGGCGTTGGTACTTACCTGATACTCCCGTTCTCTTTGAGCTGTGAAGAGCATCCAGCCCCACCCTTTTCCATCTGGTGGGGTCCTGTTTCGGCCAATGATTTTTTTTAGGGCATGAGGATGAGGGCGTTTATTTCTCTCGTCTTCGCCAAAACTTAGAAACTTTGCTGTTTCTTTTCCTCCAGTGAGCGTGAATGTGCACAGAATCCTTAAAGTGCAATACAACCCAAGTGGTGATTAAGGCCTCAATTGTCACAGGAATAACCCCAAGCTTCCTTTGGAACCCTGTAGGATGTCTGGCATGGACAAATTAAATTTTATAAAACTCCAAGCCCAATGGGAAGCAATATTTTCACAAAGATAAATAATATCCTCCAAATCCAGATCACAATGCCACTATTACAAGATAAAAATCAGATACAATGGGTGACAGGTCTAGGAAAACTCTCCATGGCCATGGAACATTTCACCATGGAAGAAGAGTTATACTAATATCAAAGAAGTGGTGGTATGGAATCAATAAGGATGCCAAAGGAGGGACAAAATGAAATGTGAATGACAAAAATTAAAATAATTATTTTAATTACATTGAATTGGTGAATTTTCCTGCAGCAGTTTGGCCGTGGCGAGTTGATTCATTATATGTTTATTGCCAAACCTCCCCCTTCCTTAGCCAGAATCTGGCTAAAGATAGCCTGACTCATGCCCATGTTTGCCATCATCTCCTGAGCAGCCTCCAACTCTGCACCCAGGAACAGCAGATTAAAGTCCCCCACAACCATGGGTTGGGGAAACTCCTCTACCTCAACACAAACCTTAGCAACTCAGGTAGGGAAGAGTTGCCATATAGCAAGGAGGTTGGCACATGAGCAACAGTCTCTTCTAGGCCCTGCAGCCGAAGCTTCACAATAGGGTCTTCACTACCAGCTACCTGTTGAGCAACACCCCTAGAAGCTACCAGGATCTTGTGGATAACAGTGGATATATTGCCAGGCTAGGGTTCCCAGACATGAAACCCAATGGGCTATAGTAACGTCTCCCTCCATGCCCACAGATGTTTCAGAAATGCAAGCAAAAGCAGCCTTTTCTTCCATGATTAGATGGAGATGAAGGAATCATGTTACACGTTGATCAATATTTAACATCAACAGTTAGAATATAGAGATCACCCAAATCTCCAGTTCAACATTTTATCATTGCCAGCTCCACAAATAGCAAAGGCAGGAATATCTAAAGTGGCAAATGAAATTGACAAGATGGCTATAGCTCATGCAGTCAGATCAATGGCAACCCTTTGACAGACAGGTCTCTGCATTGTAATAAAACTGTTAGATAATTTACCGTGATAGCTGAAACGGTTGGATCCAATTTGTTTTGTGTTCAACCATCTATAATGAACTTTGTACAATGCTTAAAAATACTGAAAACTCACAATTAGAGTAGAGTTCAATAACAGCAAGGAGTAGGAGGAAAAAATATATCAAGGGCAGCTGCTCATGCAAATGTTTCAAGGAAGCTATTTCTCAAGGGAAAATTGTTATGCTCTTAATAAAGAACCAACTCTACTTGGCACTTTTCCAATGTACAGCTAAGAGATCATAGCTTAGATAGGCTACAAGAGAGAAAGAAAAAATGACAGAAACAGTCCTTGAAATCAGAGATTGCTTTTACCTTTCACATATTTCATTCACAACAGGATAATCTCTCAATCTTCCTTTAACTGGGTATTCCAGAAGTGTTCCAGAAAATTTGCAAGTACCAGCATGTCTGCCATATTAGTATTTTAAAAAACCTGTTCTCCTAGAGTATTTCGATTTTAGAGGTGTGTTATGTCAAAGTATTCCTTGCTGCACCAACATCTTCCCTTGCTGCTCAAGAAACTTCCTTCCATGTCAGATTTTAATTCCTTAAAGATTATTTTTTAAAAACTGAACAGAAGATAGCATGCTGTTAAGCAAAATGCCCTCCTACATATCTTTACTCCCAAGAATGCCTCTGAGGGACTCTTAGGTAGCTGGCTAAAGTTTAGTACTATCAGCTCCCCAAAAGGACAGTAAACTGAAGTAATAAAGAACATATTTGAAAGACTAGAGCTCATGAGGGAGAGCAACTTCATTCGTCTGCTTTCTGGTAAAGTAAGTGGCTATTTGTGAAACCTTGGGTCTCCATACAATGTGGAATGCCCACAACATGTCCTCACAATTCATAAGCACTTAGCTCATAAAGGTTGGCCTACTTTATCTTCCAGTCCTCCCCAAAGTTACTAAAGGTTTTTTAGCAAAGATTAAAACACCAACAATAAAACTATATTTTCATACTAACAGAACACTTATGCAGGCATTCAGTCCCTGAAAGACTCAAGAACTGTGCACCCTGCTCAATCCATCTCTTGTGGCTCGCCAGCATCTATCCGAGCTAGCAGCAGAGTCGGACAGTGAGGAGGTTGGGGAGGAACATGGGCCAATCCTGGAGGCTGAGGAAGGCTCGGATGAGGGTTCTGCATCAGAGGCAGAGATGGGGCCAGGGCAGTTAATATCATAACAATCCCAATTCAAACCTTCCTTGTTAATGAAAACCAGCCACCTCAGGGGCTTTCTTACTAACTACTATACCTTTCACTGTATTCCTATATACAAACAATTTTAATTGTTTGCTTTAAGTGACTGGTTTTTTTTTAGGATAAAATAAAACCCTTTGTGTGCATTAGAATGACAGCAGCTGTAGCTCAGGTTAAAAGTTCCTCTACAATGCTAACAGTGCTACAATGTCCAACCTAACTAGCCAGTCAATAGTTCCAAGATATACTATTTTTGAATGAACAGATTTGATCCAAAGCAGCCTTGACCCAACTTGGCGGTGACTTAAGCTTTCCCAGCAACCAGAATTCAAGCACTCCATATCTTCCTTGATTCTGAATAACTCAGTACAATATATAAGTTTCACGATTTGGACTTTTTGGGTGAGGTGGGGTGGGAGGAGTCGAAAAGTTTGTTCCCTACCCTCGTAACAATTTCCAGGTCAAGAGTAACACGCTAGACTATTACATCCAAACTCTTGGATTTCCTTTAAACCAAATCACATCGGCTTTCATGGATCCACACGCGCGGGAGGAATGTGAAGTGTCACACGCATTTTGTTGGTTCTAACGATACTGTTGTGGTGAAGAGAATGTCAGCAAAATCAAGCCGTTGTCAATAACACACACTTAAAAAAAAGTAGATCACGTTGGCCAATTGTCATCCTCACAATCCAAGCCCCGTAGAAACCACTTTCACCCAGATCATGAGAAACCCCCGAGGATCACCTCTCGGGCAAAGCAAGTCTCAAAAGAAGGGGAAAGACACCCCCCCCACCCCAAATAATCCGTGATCCCTACTTACCCCGTGTTGGACAGCATGGCCAGGTCCGACGAAAGTTAAAGCGGGGGCCGCCGGGCAGATTTCAGGCCCAGGTGGGACGGGGACAGCGCCTTGGGTGCCTCGCAAGGCCGCTCCGATTCCTGCACTTGCTGAGATTTAGAACGTTCAACCAGAGCAAAAGATCGCAACAATCAAAACCGAATCGATCCCTCAGACTCCGCCCCTCTCGCTCGCCAACGCGGGAAAAAGGAAGCCTCGTCTTGAGTTCCGCCCCTCGCCAGGCTTCACGAGTCTGACCCCGCCCACCGGAACCCGCTCTTGCGTCATTGACTCAGCCCCCTCATGCTGCGCGTCCTTAGCAACCGCTCACTCAAACAACGCTCGGGAACGCTGCCTGCCCGAGTCACGTGATTCAGTGAAGCAATCGGGGCGGAGGGTACCTCGCCTTTTCTTGAGACGGTCGACCGAAAAAAACGGGCGGGAAGGTTTCCCCCCCCCCTCTTCTTCCGTCGCTGTTTTTTTCCACCAAGAGTGAATCTCATCAAGATATTGTGTAAGGCGCTTGTTGCGCAACCAAGACTATGAAGCCACGGGTCTCGTTTAGTAACTTTATTCTTAAAAGGCAATGCGTCTTATTGCGGGTGGCGGACATGAGGTCCACCAAATAAATAGCTTATAAACTCCTATGATTGGATTTGCCAAGGGTATGTATTTGGCCTCTCATTTGAAAGAAAAAGGTCAAAACGTCAACTAGTTACTGGTTAAAAAAAAATCCTTTCACAATGAGAGTTGAAAGACTTAGTAGCTAAACTGGAGAGGTGAGGGGGGGGGAATCACCTTTTCAAGTTTTGGCTGGCCTTTGCAATTCATGACTTAGGGTTTTTCATAGTATGCAAACACAGCCAGGTGTGGTAAATGATTGCCTTGTTTGGTTCTTCCCACAACTTCGATGGATAAAAGTCACCCTTGCACTAAATTTCCATGGCTGACGTCCAATATCTAGTCCAATATCTTAACCACAACATTCTACTTGGCAAGAAATGGTTTGCTGAAGATTGGGATGATGGAGCTGCTTGACTTTCAAAGGTACTAGGGAGAAAAAAGAGCATGTTGACAATACAATAAGAACCAGAATCAGAATAGAGCTGGAAAGGGACCTTGGAGGTCTTCTAGTCC
>JANHFN010061334.1:0-11117 GCA_032468175.1 Toxicocalamus goodenoughensis
GAGAGAGAGAGACAGAGAGACAGAAAGAGAAAAAGAGACAGAGACAGAGATAGACACATAGAGAGAGACAGAAGAGAGAGAGAGAGGCAGACAGAGAGAGAGAGAGACAGAGAGAGACAGACACAGACACAGAGAGAGAGACAGACAGACAGAAGAGGGACACAGAGAGAGAGAGACAGACAGACACAGAGAGAGACACACAGATAGAAGAGAGAGACAGAGAGAGACAGAGATAGAGACAGATAGACACACACACACACAGAGTGAAACAGAGACAGAGACAGAGAGACAGACAGACAAGAGAGAGAGAGAGTGAGTGTGAGAGACAGGGAGAGAGAGAGATGGAGGGAGAGAGAGGGAGGGAGGGAGAGAGAGAGGGAGAGAGAGAGGGACCGAGCGAAGTCCAGCTCACCTCGGTCAAATAGATGCAGAGGTCTTTGAAGGGCTGCAGAAGACTGGCGTCTCGGATCTTCTTGATCACGAGGACACTTTTTGGAGGTTTGTTCCATGTCAACCGCTGGCTGGCCGGATCTTGAATGTGCCTGTGGGAAGACAAGACCAAGACATGCTCAAATTGTTGGCACCAGAAGTAGAATTTTCCAAGGATATGGATTGAAATGTGAATTTCTCCAGGCTGGATTTTTGAAGGAAACCCCCCCCCCAATATTAAGAGGGGAGGGGCTTTTAAAGAGTTACAAACTGCAAAAAAGAGACTATGGAATGAGTTAAAACCATCCCGTTTTATTGGCTTATTAAATCTGTTGGCTTGCCCATACTTTAGGGGAATTCAGCTGACAAGCATTCAGCTGACAAGCTGGTGGTTTCCCAAACTTTGGCATCCTGGCCAGACTCCCTACATGCCTCCCACAATGCCCCATTGCCAGGGCTGGAGGGTGGGGGGAATTCTGGGAGTTGAAGTCCACCCAGCCTAAAAGTTCACCGAGGTTGGGAAACGCTGCCCAAGGCAGCTGAACTCCCAAGGGATAATATTCCAGCTCCCAAACCACCCATGTTGCTGCCCCACCAAAGTTTTCTGCCTCTGCCTTACGCAATGCGCAAATACGCCAAAGTAGGGAAGGTGTTCCTGCCACTTTCTGATTGCCGGTCGTTGAACAGGTTAACCCCACGCGCCGTTCTCACGCAAATCGCATTTTGGGAGTGGAGCAATAAGAAGACAAAAGCTCTCTCTTATGCCAAGCAACTGTGCAGCATCGAACGCCATGGTACGTGAAAAATCTCTGCTTCGTAAAGACAGCAGCGCTATTGTAAGCCAGGGCCTGTTATCAAAAATCCCACGTGATTTAAATCCTCTCCTTTTCTAGGGTTGAGATGTTGGCAAGGAAGATTGCTCTTCTGAGTTTTTAAGTGCTAAGGGCAGAGGATAGTCATCTTAAATACATTTTAGGTGTGTGGGGGGGGGAAAGGCATACCTTTCTGTCAAAGAATAACAAGAGTCAGAAGGGACCCCAGAGGTCTTCTAGTCCCCCTGCTCAAACAATAAAGGCAATGCTGGTTTGGAAAATCTAGAAATGGAGTCGATGCATTTGTGTGTGTATGTGACTTTTTTATTTTTTTTTAAAGATATGAAATAAAGTTTATAGCACATGTCCCTAAAATACTTGCAATAAAGGAAGTAGGACATGGCTAGATGCTTTCAGATCTCACCATAGATTTTCCATGAAGAAGGTTAGGGAAATATTAAAACTCAGCTCTTAGAGATGATGTAAAAGAGTGAAATCGGTGGTGGGATTCAGCGGTTTGCAGCAGTTTGCAAGAACTGGTTGTTAACTTTCTGAACAGTTTGGTGTTACTGGTTGTTGGCAGAGAACCGGTTGTTCAATTAATTGAATCCCACCGCTGAGTGAAATAATTAGCCAGATTCATATTAATTTTCAATCTTCAAGGCAAAGACATTGGAAGCTGAGTTTAGATGACGGTGTTTGGGTATTGTTGTTTGGGTTTTTTTTGCAATTCTATATCCATAGCACATCCTGTTAGAATGACCTCTAGCTCGTTCCACCTTCTTCTATTTAGACGGAAAAGCCCCAAGCCCCAATTTTATCATTTCTTCCTGACTGGACTGATATTTAAGGAGAGACATTCAGAATAAATTCGTCTCTTCTAACGTCGGGGGGCCGTACCGGAGGTAGCCGATTGCCAGGACTGATAGATGAGAGCCAATTCATGAATGGAAAATGGTCAAGGCATCTTCGATGCAGGTAGTCCTCAACTGACTGGCAAAATTTATGGCTCTTAAATTTGAGTTTTGCAATTTTTCTTGTCACAGGTATTAAATTGGTAACACCGTTGTTAAGTGCGACTGTCATAAATACGAGTCAACTGTCTGCAAGAGTCTGAATTTTGATCATGTGACCATGGGGATGCTGCGACGGTGCGAAAAACGGCCGTTAAGTCACTTTTTCCCCCCCCAGTGCCGCTGCAACTTCCAATGGTCACTAAATGAACTGTTGTAAGTCAAGGTCTACCTGTATTTGACAAAATGGGGCCATAGATTGTGTTAATTGTTTGTTGGGAAGGAAGCGGTTGTAACAATGCAAGGATTCTCCCAAGGACTTTGTGTCCCAGTTGAGAATTTGAAAAAAATGGCAAATCACAGTAGTAAAAATCTCCTTTTTTCATGCGGTTTTGAAGTCTCCTTTGGAGAAGCTGGCCAGCCTAGAGTTGTGAATGTTTTGCAATCAAACACAGCTTTTATTATCAAACCAGTTTTCTTATCACTTTGCAGAAAGTTTCATTTAGCACATTTTTTTTTTAAAGGGGCAGTTCTTGATTTTAAAAAACGGCATTCTTATGCTTTCCTTCTCCTTTTTCTTTTTAAAGTAAGTTTTAGCTTGGGGTTAATCTGGGTATTTAAGAATACAAGCCAAAGGTAAGAGGAAAGATATTTCATGCTTAATCCTTTGTATTTGTTGAAAATCTTTCTGCATGTGGGTTTCTTCTTAAAGGGAGATGAAAAGTGACATTTATTTGAGGCTGCAAACTGGGGGATTACATGTGAACTTTGCTAGCAGTGGTAATTAAACATACATATATATATATACATATATGTTTTCTTAAGTTTTTGCGGGTACTTACATGTGTGCTATTCAGCTTTGTTCGGGCATTATCCCACGTCATTGTAGTTGTGCTTTTAAAGTGACAAATTGCCTGTCTGTGTCTATTATCTACCTATCTACCTAATCTATTTATCTAATCTATTTATCTCATATACCTATAAGAATTCTATTAAACCAAACCCATGATTTCTAGGGCAGGAATACAGAATTCTTCACTGAGTTACAGTATAGTTCTCTCTATATTATATAAACAATTAACTAAATGTAGTGTTGCAATTTAGAATCATTCCCATTAAGTTAACATTTACAAAATATTAAGACAAATATTTTCCCTGGCTGTTTTATCAGTAAAAAGCAGGAAACAAATGCTTAAAAATAAATCAATAGCCAACCCTATCTGCTCTCTTAAAGCAAGACTTCCAATCTGGACATAAATTTGTTTTTTTGTGTTTCTAAGAAAGCCAGAAGGCTTTGGCAATGAACTCAGGATAAATCCTAAGCCATCTCTCTACCACCTTACATAACCTCCAAAAAGTGATTATAAAACCCAACTTTAAAGCTGCACAGAAGACAGGCAGGCTACAAACACCACAAACACGACAAAAGAAAGAAATTAACAAACATTTGTCTTAAAAACAAAACACAGAACATTGAACTTGGTTTTTAAGTTTTTACATGATGCTCCTTATATACTTCCAAGCAGAAAAATCCAGAAGGGAGGGAGGGAAGGAAGGAAGAAGGAAGGAAGGAAAGGAGGGAGGAAAGGAAGGAAGACTGGGAAATAACGAAAAGAAAGAAAAGAGAATTAGAAACTGTACTTCGGAGAACTTTTACCCTGTAAAGTATTTTCATCCTAACCTGCAGTTTACTTCAAGGTGGAACCAGGAAAAATGTGATTCAGCATTTCGAAAAGATCATCCCAGCTTTTCAGTAACTTGAGTAACATTTTCTAAGACAAACCAGCCCGTTGATAATTAACCCCTTCGGAGGATTCTCCTTGCCAAAAACTGAAATCAAAATCCTTTTCTCTTCACTTTCTCTACTATTTTCCTACTCAAAACCATTTCCTCCCTTTCCTCCCAAGACTCACCACTTCCAGGTTGCCCGACCAAAGGAACAGTGCTGAAAAATTTTCATCCTTCTCTCCCAAGCACGCGGTGAAGCCAAAGGCAGGAATGAGCCTCAAAATAAACCTTTTGGGAGCCAAACAGCTACCTTAGACAAAACCCAGCGCTCTTAAGTCCGACTTCCATTTTTTAAATTTGTATTATTATTTTATTATTGCTGTTTTCCTGGGAAAAGCCCACCGTTAAAGAATTATCCAGGAGCTCTCAAATCATTAAAAAAAATATTTTTTTTCCCAAAAGAAAAAAAAAAGAAAAGAAAAAAGTGCTCGGTGTTAAGTATTTAAAAAAAAAAAAAAAATCCTATTGCTCCTCCAGCTGCTTGTTGCACGAAGAAGAATGGTTTACAAACAAGTTTTCATCAACCTCAGATGCGTCTTTGCATAACAAACCACAACTGTCCTGGGCTTCATATTGGAGTTTCCGATGAAAAGGTGAGGATGGCGAGGCCGGCTTACTGCCTCCTCAAACAGGCAGCTTGGGATTCTTGAGGAGGAAAAGAAAACGATTTGGAGAAGTTGGTGTGGACTTTTTAAAAATAGCCAGAGAAATCCAAAACTGAAAGAAAAGGGTGTGTGAAACGAAGCCGGAAACTTCAAATCGCTCAGCTGTTCTTCCTCCTAACCAACCTCCCGTGTTCTTGGGGTTTTTTTCCCCTCCTCCTGCTGGATGTTTCACACACAGTTTTTCCGAGTCTAGAAACGCTCGGTGCCTCCTTGGCCAGTGGATTAATCTCAGCACACATTATTATATTGGACAATCCCAGGAGGAGGAGGAGGAGGAGGAGGAGCAGCACCTACGTCTCAGCTGCCCTAACCTGGTGATTAAAAAAAAACAAAAAAAACGAGTGATGTGAGTCCAAAGTTGAATAAGTGACAAGCCTGCCTTTAACCCGTGGGCTCCCAAACCATGGGAGGGCCTGACTGTCACCTGGAACGGAGGGAGGGGTGTGTGTGGGTGTGTGTGTGTGTGTGTTGGGCGTTGGCAAAATGGGACTGAGACAGTATTGTTCCTTTCTCTTTGTCTTGCTGGGAGGTTGGTCAGCTTCGGGGTCTTTGCTCTATTGTGCAGATATAGAATAGAATAGAATTCTTTATTGGCCAAGTGTGATTGGAGACACAAGGAATTTGTCTTGATGCAAATGCTCTCAGTGTACATAGAATAGAAATAGGAATAGAATAGAATAGAATAGAATAGAATAGAATAGAATAGAATAGAATAGAATAGAATAGAATAGAATAGAATAGAACAGAATAAGGAATAGAATAGAATAGAATAGGAATAGAATTCTTTCTTGGCCAAGTGGGATTGGACACACAAGGAATTTGTGGGTAGGTGGGTTGTTGTTGGTTTTTTCTGTTTTCTTTTTTTTTTGCAATTTGCAAAAGCGCAGGAATTAGAAAGGAAAAAAACCCAGCTGGAATGGGAAGGAGCGCAAATCAGCTCATTGTCCAATTTATAAGAAGCAAGTCCCTTAAAATGGATGCACAGGATTGCTGATGCAGATTGGGGAATTTTTTTTTTTTTTGGGGGGGGGGAGGAATCAAGTTAAACCACAATTGACTCAGAGGGGAAGAAACGAAGGACACGGATTACGTAGCTTTGGCGAGTCAACAAATATTAACCCTGCCTGTCTCTCGATGACCCCGGAGATTCGGCTCGCTTGGCGTCCTTGCCTTCGTTGTGAATTGTTTCGAAGGAGCAGAGAAATGGGAGAACGAAGTTTAAACTGCCAAGGAGGGGGAAACAAACAAAACAAACCAAGATGCCAAACCCCAGGACTGGATCAGAGTTGATCTAACCACCTGCTCAAAGCTGGCACTTTCCCAGGGAGAGCAAGATCCAGCAGCTACAGAAAGCAACGGAGTTTGGGGGTGGGTGGGTTTGGCCCAAATAACTTCCCTGGATTTTGAGAATGTAGCTGGCACTGGGTGGCTGAGGCTGCACTGTGGAAATTAGCCTCAATTTGACTTCACTGCTCACCTAACCAGGCTTCCCCAGCAGATTAGCCCAGAGCCAGGTTTTATCCAAGATCTGTGGAGGGATAGAAGCTGTTTTTCAGCCTATTTGTCCTTGTTTTTATTATCCTGTACCGTCTGCCAGATGGTAATAGTTTAAAAAAGAAAAGAAAAGGGGGGTGCCCAGGATGAGATGGATCTTTGAGAATTTCCAAGGTTTCCATCTCTGGAAAATTGAAGGGATGGGAAAAAAAAAAAACAATTCAGACCTTGAGCAGGTCCCGTCGCAAAGTTATTTTGATTTACTTTTTTTCAGCTAGTGTCCGGTGGGTTGAATATATTTTTTCCCCGGTCGCTGGATTTTCCGGCTTACAAAACAAGGGATGTTCCTGAACTCAAATTTCATCCAGGCAAGAGATGGAATAAGGCAACTTCAGGCCAAAGCCATAGAACTTCAACAAGTATAATTCAAGTCAGACATTTATAGTCTATTACGCAGAAGACTCCCATTCACTGTGAAAGCAGACCTGCCAAACATGATGTAAAGCTACAGGGAAATCTGCTTCATTATGTAAACGAAATCTACGGAACTGAAACCAAACAAAACCAATGAATGCAGAATTTTCTTTATCCGACTGATTAAAGTTCTACAGACTTTTTCCTCCCCGCAAGCCCTGTTACCACCTTGCAAAAGTTTACTGATTGATGACCCTAAACACAAAACAAGATTCTACACAGTGGTGGGATTCATTTTTATCTTTTTTTACTACCAGTTCTGTGGGCATGGCTTGGTGGGCATATGGCAGGAGAAGGATACTGCAAAATCCCCATTTCTGCCCCACTCCTGGGGGAAGGTTACTGTAAAATCCCCATTGCCTCCCTGCCCCACTAACCTGCTTTCCAGCTCCGTTCTCCTGTGCAGGGCAATCAAAGAAGGCCCAGCCAATCAGCTGGGACTCAATGGGAGGCAGAGAATAGATGGGATTGGTGGGGCCAGTCAGAAATGGGATTGACCGGTTCTCTGAACAACTCAAATTTCACTACCGGTTCTCCAGAACTGGTCAGAACCTGCTGAATACCACCTAGCCCTCATCATATTAAACCAACAACCTCTTTAAGAAACAGGAGAACTAGACTAATAGTTCAATCCTAGACTAATATTTCAATATTCCAATTCCTTAGGAAACCAAAAAAAAACCATGTGCAGAAATACTAGGAGTTGAAATCCAGAACTGGGGAACTAACCCTTCGCTTAACACAGGATCATCATTCCTGATTCTCACAGGTTTCAAAAAAAAAAAACCAAAAAAAAACCCGCAACCACCATCCATTTCCTGGCTGTACATATACAAATTTTTTAAAAATCACCCAGACATCAGATTTCTTTTCAAAAAAAGCTATCTGAAAAGCCGCCATGCAGAAGATAAATCAGAATTATTCTCCGGTAAATAGATTTCCCTGCAAAATTAGAATTTTTTTTTTTAAAAAGAACATTCTGATGGAATGCAATCTCCCCACGATGGAAAAGGGAGTAGTGAGTTTGACGGAAACATAAGGAATCTTCTATAAGGAATTATCAGGAAGGATCCAGAATTTCAGATTCTGGACCAAACATGCATGCTTATATGTATAGGCAACGCTCATGAATATTTGCACTTAATGCCCAGGCTTATACACCACCAAAGTCAGACTGACTGGATTCACACGGTGCGCCAAAAGGTTGAATAGTTTCATTCTTGGTTTCTTTACAATCTACATAATTTCAGCCACCGTTCTGTGTGCAAGTGCAGAAAAGGAATTCATTCAATCTATCAGATCAGCTGGTTAGGCTGACATACTGGCCAAAATAGGGGAGAACATCCATGGCTACTCCACCCATGAAGATTGAGAGAAGACATGCATGTTATATAAAGGTATAAGGTAAAAGGTAAAGGTTCCGCTCGGACATCCGTGCTAGTCATTTCAAGCTCTAGGGGGCGCTGCTCATCTCCGTTACAAAGCCGAAGAGCCAGCGCTGTCCGAAGACGTCTCCGTGGTCATGTGGTCGGCATGACTAAACGCCTTCGAAGACGCACGGAACGCTGTTCCCTTCCCACCAAAGGGGGTCCCTATTTTCCTACTTGCATTTTTTACGTGCTTTCGAACTGCTGGATTGGCAGAAGCTGGGACAAGGAACGGGAGCTCCCTCCGTGACGCGGCGCTAGGGATTCGAACCGCCGACCTTTCTGATCGACAAGCTCAGCGTCTTAGCCGCTGAGCCACCGCATCCCTTTTTATTAAATTTTTTTAAATATTATATTAAAAGTCTAAATGGGACCATTAAATCAGCCCCAAATCTCTCCTTTCCCGCCACCACCATCACCAAGCGGCCACCCACTCAGGAAGGAGACCCACAATCCTCCCAATCCTGTGGAGCCAGAAAGAGACCACGGTTAGTGGGGTTAAAAGTCAAGTGAGCAATCAAGGAAGACCAAGATGGTTAAACTTCTTCCCTGAACCTGATGCTCCCCTTGTTCATGCACAACCAAGGCAGGTTCTGGCTTGACATTCAATGGCCAAGAGTTCCACTCATCGGTTTACTTCTAGGACAGGGGTGTCCAACTTTGGCAATTTTAAGACGTATGGACTTCAACTCCCAGAATTCCTCAGCCGACATGGCTGGCTGAAGAAATCTGGGAGGATTGTAGGTTCCATGATGCTCTCTGATCTTGGTTGTTTCCCTGAAGACGTTTCATGACCCAACTAGGTAACAACATCAGTGCTAAAAAGGGGGTTTGCAGAGAGGAGGAAGGGGGGAAGAGGAGGAGGAGGTGGAGGATGATTGTAGGTTCCATGATGCTCTCTGACCTTGGTTGCTTCCTTGCAAACGTTTCACGACCCAACTAGGTAACATCATCAGTGCTAGTAGTGATTGCTAGCAGGATAAGTGAACCACCTTACGATCAACCTCCCCCCGGGGGAAAAGCATCAGCAAAGAGCACCCCGAAACTCTTCAGAAAAGTTCAGGGTGCCGTTTCTTGACCCTTTGTCCCGATTTGGCCTTATATTACACCCAGCACCTGGGAAGCATTTCCGGCAAAGGGACCGAGCAGAAGAGGGATTAGTGCAAGGAAGGAAAGGTTAGTGGTGCTCCTGCGCAGGAGGTGTGCACGTTTTATGCAGAAGGTTAAGAGACTCACGCTTCTGACTGTGTTAATTTGTCATTCCAGTCCTCCAGAGTATTGCTGGCCGAAACATATCTACAAATACAACAGATTAGAGAAATACCTCTTTCATTTGTTCATACAATTTACTCAGGGCCGTCTATTAGGAGGAAATAATACGCCTTTTTTTACCCCCCCCCCCCTTCTCTCCTAGAACAGGGCTCTCAAAACTGGGCAACTTTTTAAGACTTGTGGACTTCTGAATTCTAGGAGTTGAAGTCCACGAAGTTTCGTCAGGTTTCAAGACCTCAAAGAGCTAGAAGGGACCTCAGAGATCTTCTAGTCTAGTCCAACCCCGTCTAGCCAACATCACTCAGACCTCCTCCCCATCCCTTCTACGTCAAAGAGCATATCTCCCTGTAACCAGGCGGTCTCTTTTCCCCCCTCCGCCCTGGCGCATTCCCCAGCATTCACTGCCTTGCGGCTGCAGAGGCTCACACGGGAAGGTGTGCATTGATGGGTTGTTTGATGGATGGAATAACACAATGACGGGGTTGGGAGGGACCTTGGAGGTCTTCTAGTCCAACCCATGGTGGTGTTGGGTTTAAAGGTTAGACAAGGACCAGCTTTAAGGGAATGGAAGGTTTACCTGCAATGCCAAGATTTTACCTCTGGACGAATTCTCCATTTTGAGAGTGGAATTTTATGCACGTGTATGAAACAGGCTTTGCAAACAGGCTGCTCTAAGCGTGGAGATTCTCCATCATCCAGATCATGGCTGTCCCAAAAATGGTGTTTTTTTTTTGTTTCCTAAGAGGCAACTGGACTTTCTTGCTTTTTTTTTTTCTTCTGAAGACGTTTCTCTTCTCATCCAAGACGCTTCGTCAGCTCTGGCTGGCTGGTGGGGAAAGGGAAGGATTTATACTCCTTTGCAGACAGCTGGTTATTTGCATCCTTTTTAGAGAGTCGTTGAGGCCACCTGGACAGGCCAAAGTCCACATTTGGGTCAGAGGGGACCGCTGGTTTGAAAGAGGGGGTCAAAGAGGCCAACAGAGGGGGTGGGATACAATATCATTTATCTTCTCTACACAATACAGTCCTTTCGGCAGTTCCAAGAAGGCTCCCCACCCATTTGCACCACTCAGGTGACCCTGGGGACACAGGTAAACCTCCAGGTGGCCTCAACAACCTTCCAAAAGGATGCAAATGACCAGCTGTCTGCAAGGAGTATAAACCCTTCCATTTCCCACCATCCAGTCAAAGCTGAAGAAGCTTCTTGGATGAAAAAAAAAGCACCTTTGGGACTTCACGCTTAAAGCATCCTGCTTCATGCTCAGGAAGGGACAGATTCACACCCAAAGCAGAACGTTTCATAAACATGCCCTGTTGGATCACTGCCTGCGAGCAGCATACCACAAGGGCAGAACTATAAAAACGTACCTACCGACCCTACCAGGCTAAGGATGGACATGAAAATGGCACCGTAGGAAATTGCAAAGACGACACACCCAAAGTCAACAACTCCTAATTTCTTCCATTAAAGGTAGTCCTCGACTTAACAACTATTCGTTCGAAGTTACAAAGGCACTGATAAAGGTGACTTATGACTGTTTTTAACATTTACGACCGTCGCAGCATCCCTGTGGTCACGTGATCAAAATTCAGCCGCTTGGCAAACTGACTTGTATTTATGATGGTCGCAGTATCCCCGGGGGAGGGGGGAGGTGTCACATGATCACCCCAAAAAGAAAGAATAGAGCAAGGGTCTTCAAACTTGGCCAGTTTAAGACTTGTGGACTTCAACTCCCAGAATTC
>JANHFN010061365.1:0-11116 GCA_032468175.1 Toxicocalamus goodenoughensis
GATAGATAGATAGATAGATAGATAGATAGACAGACAGACAGACAGACAGACAGACAGACAGACAGACAGACAGACAGGTAAAGGTAGGTAGGTATATAGATTGGTAAAAGTGGGTAGATAGACAGACAGGCAGGCAGGCAGACAGACTAAATATTTGGATAGACAGACAAAATCTTATAGAAATACTTAAATTTAATACTTACCTTTCATTGCATCTGCATCTTTCTCAAATTATTTTGCAATATTTTAGGAAACGGCAGGGATGCCCCTCTAAGAAGTCTCGCTTGAGTCTTTTGCCTTCTTTGAAGAGACAAATTTTAAACCACACCGATGTTTGCTTATATACAATTTATTTTAAGTTTACTGTTAAAACAACAACTTTAGTGCAACTTGAAATTCACATCTCGTTATTTAATTGCGTCCATTTTCTAATCACCAACTGTCTTTTATTACAGTGGAAAATCTTCGCGTTGACTTTCATTCAATGTACTCACACACGCGCACACACACAAACACACCTAAGAGCAATTCAGAATATGATACAATTCCTAAAACAAAACAGCTTTATGTACAGAGGAAATCTGAAATGGGTATAGCAAACAACGCAAACAACAGCATTCAGAGATGTATTTTGATATTCCAGGAAGGACAGGTAAATTCCACATTCCGTAGTAGTCAAGTAAGAAAAGGCAGAACCAAGCCATTCCAGGCCTGTTGAGCACAACACACACAATGGTTTCACAACTTCAACCATTAACCTTTGAGCCTGCTATTAAGGCTGGATTAGAGTACATCATTCAACCTCTTTCTGCCTCTGGAATCCGTATGGATCCCTCCTTTGCAACACCAATCTCTCTGAAGAATCCTGGAAGATCTCATTAATCTTCAGAGATACCTTCTACCTGTTACTCCCTCCTTCTCCATTGACTGGAGAGGTATATTTATTTAACTCATGGGATTCTGCTTCTTTGCAGCATCCTCATTTGGGTCTATGACAATTTGCAATGGCCAACTCACCATGGCCAACTCACCACGGCCAACTCACCGTGGCCAACTTGTCATGGCCAACTCACCGCAGCCAACTTGTCATGGCCAACTCGTCATGGCCAACTCACCGCAGCCAACTTGTCATGGCCAACTCGCCATGGCCAACTCACCACGGCCAACTTGCCATGGCCAACTCACCATGGCCAATTTGCCATGGGACAAGAGTTACATTAATATTGAAGAAATAGTGGAATATAATCATAAAAGAAATAAAACATGAATGACAAAAATTAAAATTGTTTTAAATAATTACATTGAATTGTTGAGTTGTCCTGCAGCAGATTGGCCATGGTGAGTTGACCATAGCGAGTTGGCTGCATGAGTTGTTCCATTCTGTCCTTATTTTCACCCTTATTAGAAGCCAATGGAGAAATTGCCTATTTTCTAGAGAGCATCAATAACCAACCCAACAGCAGTGTTCTCCAGCTGGAAATGTTGGTTTGATGCAGTGATTTGGTCTCCAGAAGTCATACCTTCCTCTTTTCTACTCCATAAAGCACAAACTAGTTCAACTAGATCAGGGGTCTTCAAACTTGACAGCTTGAAGACTTGTGGACTTCAAATCCCAGAATTCCTCCTCCAGTCATGTTAGTTCAGGAATTCTGGGAGTTGAAGTCCACAAGTCTTAAACTTGCTAAGTTTGAAGACCCTTGACTTAAAATGTCAGGTCTGTCACTTTAATTCCATGTCGGAATATATAATAGAAAATAAATTATGTTCTGGGTTATGGATAGTATTGTATTATAATGGTGCATTGTTTTGATTTGCCCCAATGAAGAATTTTGGCTGTGTTCTTCAGGACAAATTAATCTATATTTTATCAGTATAAAGTATTGTGCTCTTTATTTCCCTCACAACTACAGCTACCAGAAGACTATATTTGAACAGACTTTTGGTCTTTTTCTCTTGAGAAAAAAGGTAGCCTTGGACTCTTTTACTACATGTTGTGTTATTTAGAAAAGGCTTTGGTTTAATGGAGATTCATGCATAGTCAAATTCTTATGCTAATTCAAGTAGTAAAAAAAATCCCCTACTATTAAGTTCTGCTCTTCTGTGAAGTAGACAACAGACAAATATACAGTATAGCTTTTACATATAGCCCATTCTGCAATTTCATATTACTTTTGCTATTTATTTGTCCATTTATACCCAATCATTTATAAGAAATAAATACAATAATGCTAAAAATTAACAATATATAAAAATTATATATTAATATATAAAAATTAATAAGCATGGCTCAAAAGAAATTATTATTGCAAATTTGGGGAAGAAAACAACCTAAATAATATCTTCTCAACAAAGAAAAGACTCTTTAACAATTTGCCCTAAGTAGAAGTTTTATAATCTAAGTATCACAAGAGAAGTTTAGTGTATATAATATAGATACTCCAATGCCAAACTTGCATACAATAGTTCTCTAACAGTTTTGTCTTAGGTGTAGATTGCTTTTTCTTGCAAATAGCCAGTGTCAATATTCACTCCACGTTTGAAGCTTAATATGAAGAAAACGAAGATTTTAATCCTCATTTCAGCTGTAGCCCAAAACTAGATTGGAGGGATGATGCTAGCTATTTTTATTGGTATGGAAAACAACTTCTCACTAAAATGAATAAGAAAGGGAGGTTTGCTATGCAAAAGTCAGAATGGGAATGAGATCCTATAGAGTCTGTAAAACAATGGGGGTAATTTTGTTTCCATGTCCCTAAACATGGAACAACAAATTACTAGAAGAAAACTACAGAGAGCGGTGCTTGAACAGAATATCTTTAAAGCTTAAGGAGTTTCACTTGAACCATGTGAGCACCTCCCTCATAAGAATGTATTAGGGATACATTTAGAGAATGAGGTGAATGCCAATTTTCCAGAGCAGTCCTTTTATCTACACAGGTGCATATAACTTGCTAATCAGAAAACGTCTCACACTATCAAGAATATTTTTTTTAAATAATCCTACATGTGCCCATTTGCAGATACAAGTACTGCCTCAGCATGGTTTGAGGTTGAGAAACATCACACCTGTGGATCTAGGTCATTGCTAGGTACATGGAAAAATCTATAAGAATCCTTGTCTCAGCATTTCCCACCCAGGCAAGAAAGATATGTTATACACCCATCAGTCATGAACTCTGACTAGCTCCTTCTCTGCCATTGCTCCTGCCCTGTGTGATATTCGTTCCCCAGAGGTAAGGCAGGCCCTCATTCTCCTAGCCTTTCAAAAAGGAAGCTAAAACATCATAACTGACCTTATATATGCTGACAGCAGCAAGATTACTTTATGCACAAAAAGGGAAGGATGAATGGCTTCAAAAATTGATGGAGTTAGCAGAGATGGCTAAAGTGACTGCTTTGCTTAAAGAAAAGAACCCATTGATTTTGTTTCTCATTGGAAACTGCTTTTGGGTTTTATGCTTGAAGTGGAAAAAAATGAAACTTTGATTTTGGATTTTGCTGATTAGATAGGTTTGACGTTATAGAAATGGCTAGTATATAAAAGCAAGGTGTCAAAACTGGTGGCCAGCTGGCCAGATGCATCACACACAGGCCAGGCCCACCCTGGCTCCGCAAAGGCAAAAAATGCCGTGACACATCACATGAAGCGATCGAGTTTGACACCCATGTATAGAAGTAAAAAAACTGAGATTTTGTGTTTATTACCTTATTCTACAGCACCAAAACAAATCCGAAGTCAATGCTTTTTTTTTCCCTCTATACCCTAATTTTTCTCTTTCCCTTTTCCTCCTATCTTTATTTTCATTTTTCCTTGTATTTCTATATTTTATGCTTTGATAAACTAATAAAAAAATCTGTGAAGGAAAAAGGAATTAAAACGTGACTCTGGGGTCTCGTATTGGGCTGGTTAGTCTTCTGAAAGCCCTCCCCTCACATTTTAACTAATTTTAAAAGTATTCAATGACTCTTCCCTCCTCCTAAATTTTTAACTTTTATATATACTGTTTTACATCTTAACATTTTATTGTATACCACCCAGGATCTCTCTTTGAAAGAGATGAGTGGCTCAGAAATGTGAAAAATAAATAATCAACAATAACTTTTCCTATCAATATAATTCTCTTTTATCTTTTGCTCCAAATCTCAACATTTCCTTTGATAATGTTTTCTTGCATTTCCTTTGGATTATTTGTTCAAAAAGGAGAGCACTTGATGCAACAGGTGGCTTTCTCATATTTTTTTCCTTTTTTAAAAAAAACCTGCATTGGAGAGGTTTTTAATGTCAGGTGCCCAATGTGCCCAAGGAAATGGGGGTCGAGTGATACCTGTAACATTAATAGCTCAGGTTTGAAATGTGGGGTCCTCGGCTGTCCCTGTTCTTGCTTGTTTTCTTGCAAACGTTTCATTACCCAAACTAGGTAACATCATAAGTGCTAGTCCTGATGACATTATTTAGTTTGCGTAATGAAACATTTGCAAGAAAACAAGCAAGAACAGGGAGCCCTAAGGACCTCTCACTTTTAACTTTATCAAGCAGTAACATTAACCTATTTCAGGTCCTTGGGCTGGATAGATGGATAAAAAGGCCAAATTCAGTCTCATCATCTGGCCTATTGTGTGACAAGCCATAATAATACTATTTGAGGCTGAATTTTCCTCCCAGTTTTGTCATTGTTAGTTATTCTAGAATAGTTAAAGCTATTCTATAAGTTATTCTAGAATAGTTAAAGCTAGGACATTATGAGAATTAAAGACCTAGATTTTTTTTTTAAAGTAGCATCAGCTCATTGAGATAGGCCAGTTCAAGAAACAGGCATTGCAGACATTCCAGGAATAGCAATAACAATAGCACTTAGACTTACATACCGTTTCATTGTGCTTTACAGCCCTCTCAAAGTGGTTTACAGAATCACCATATTTCCCCCAACAATCTGGGTGCTCATTTTACCAACCTTGGAAAGATGGAAGGCTGAATCAACCTTGAGCCAGTGAGAATTGAACTGCTGGCCATTAGCAAAGTTAGCCTGCAATACTGCATTCTAACAACTGCACAACCACGGCTCTGGTGATATATCTATATCTATATATATTTCGGCAGAATCTCATCTGCCATCATCAGGCTTCTGTATTGTGTTCGTCTGCCGAAACGTTGCTACAACTTTAAAAGCACACACACACATATATATATATATATATAAAAGAATCTTTAAAGTCTGGTTCATTTCTTCCCACGATCAACCCTACATTCCCTTTCATGTCATTTATGAAAGGATCTTCAAAGTGAAGAGCATCCACAGCAAGGGGCAACCAACTTCAAGTATTGTCTTTCAATAGTAGCTTGAAAAATGGAATGTACGCTGTCAACAAATATTTGCTATAATGCCTCAAACTTATTTTATATTGCATAAGAAAAAGTGTTAGATTTAGTGGAACTCATGTAAAGCAAGGTGCTATAGTACTGCTTGCAAAGCCCTTGATAGGATAACTCGAGGGGGAAAAAGAGCACTACTTTTAATAGGTGGGCATAAAGGATGAGGCTTGTGCCTTGGTGATTGAGCATAGCATGAAAGTGACATATCAGATGAAGTGAGGGTTCACAAATACAACAGGCTTTATTGGGAATTCTGTTCCAAAGAAGTCTTGCTTCACCTCTTTGACAAAACAGGTAAACCTCAACTTACAATAGTGCGTTTAGTAACTGTTCAAAGTTACAACAGCACTGAAGCACCGTTGCAGCATCCCATGGTCACATGATCAAAATTCAGATTAGTGGTGGTATGCTAACGGTTTGGACTGGTTCAGCCTAACCGGTAGTAAAAAAAAAAAAAGTCAACGATCAACTGAGAGGAGGAAAAAATCCTCTGGACAATCAGCTGAGAGGGAAAAGAAAAGCGCAGGATCAGTCCTCCCACTCGCCCCCGCACTTTTCTCTTCTTATCCTTTTAGTTGATTGGTGCTGCAGGGCTCAGCTGGTATGGGGAAAGCTGCACACCTGCATTAGACAAAGCATGCCCACCTAACCGGTGGCAGAGCAATTTGAATCCCACCACTGATTCAGATGCCTGGCAACTGGTTCATATTCACAATGGTTGCAGTGTCCCGGGGTCATGGGATCCCCTTTTGCGAACTTCTGACAAGCAAAGGCCACATTCATTTAACAATTGTGTTACTTAATTTAAGAACTGCGGTGATTCACTTAGCAACTCTGACAAGAAAGATCATGAAATGGAGTAAAGCTCACTTAACGCCTATCTCGCTTAGCAACATAAATTGTGGGCTCAACTGTGGTTGTAAGTCAAGGACTACCTGTATATATTACTTCAAATCATTTACAACAACTGTTAATGATGAAGTATTCTTTTGTATATCTAATGTACTTTAAGCACATTCCAATAAACCATTAATCCTGCAAAGATTCATGGGTTCTTATGCTAAAATGGAGCAATTCTTATTCATAATGCTATGTAATACAAATGAAGTTTGGAGAGGAAATATCTAATTGGAACCCTACTACAGGAAAAACTGTTGAACAAAAAGGCATCCACAGTGGGTTGTTTTAAAAGACAAGGTAGTCTTCAACTACAATTGAGCCCAAAATTTATGTTGCTAAGAGAGAATTTTGTTACGTGAGTTTTGCCCCATTTTATGACTTTTCTTGCCATGTTTGTTAAGTGAATCACTGCAATTGTTAAACTAGTAACACAGTTGCTACATGAATCTGGTTTCCCCATTGACTTTGCTTGTCAGAAAGTTGCAGAAGGGGATCGTGACTTCAAGACACTGCATAAATGTGACTTAGTTGTCAAGTGTCTGAATGTAAATCCCATTACCATGGGGATGCTGTAACAGTCATAAGTGTGAAAAACGGTCATAAGTCACTTTTTTCAGTGTCATTGTAACTTCGAACAGCCGCTAAGCCAACTGCTGTAAGTCGACAATTATCTACATTAGAAACTAGTTCAACCAATAACCTGGATCAACATACAATCTGCTTTCAGACTTTTTAATCTTCATTGCATAACCATGACTCTTAGGGAATCTGAGCTTTAGGATTTGTCCATCTATGAAATTGTAGACCTGTAGATTTTGAATGAATTAAGGCAAATAGTTATAAAAAATCCAGTTTTTTGGACTTTACATGGTAACTATAAATAGTTTATTCTGGTCTTCAAAAAATCTATAGTATGCAAAATCCATAATGTTAGCACCTGGTTCTTTCTCACATACATCTCCAAATTGGCCTCAGACATTAATGATTGTGAAATAAGCAAAGATATAAAAGGCCTTGAAAGGCATTAACAATTCCACATTTTCACAGCAAAATGTCTACACTGAGGGAATATGCTTCTGCAACAATCTTCTTGGCATTTTTCTTTGGTTTGAGTTTTGCTGAACAAAATCTTAAATTACAAGGTATGGAAAACTAGAACAAAAGTTAAATTAATATACATATCTAGTTAATGTGCAGTGGCTTTGAAATCAATCTTTGCCTAAATTATGAAAAAAATATATTTTAAGCATAGTCTTTATTTTTGTAAATGAATTCAAAATGTTATATATTTGATAAGTTCTCTTATTGACATCACTATCACTATAGTTTATAAAAATATTGTAATTGTTACATTGTTCTCTTATGTAAGACAAAGTGTAATGCACACATTTAAAATTTATTTACTTATTACATTTATATGCTATCTATGTCTCTGTCAAATGACTCTGGGTGGCTTATAACTTCGCTAAAATATTAAAAAGGTAAAACATTGATCATTGAAAATTAACAAAAAAAATCTGGATAAAATAGAAACCAAAACATAAATGGAGTGAAAGTCCAATCTTTTCAGTCTACTAACTACTTTCAGTGAGGAACATGTAAATATATAGATGTTTTTATGGGAATTCTACATTTACGTAAGTAATTGCCAAAAGTTTTCAGTCAAAATTTCTCTATAAAATTTTACTGAGATTAATGCTGGTTTTATAGAACGGAATACAACATGTGTGAAAACACTGATGAAAAATTATCAAGCAATGCCAATTCAACTCAACGCAAGTGAAAATTGCATCTGGGAAATAAAGGGAGAAAGGGATACAAACCAAACCATTCGACTTATTTTTTCTTTTGTTGAGTAAGTATTCTTTGTATGAATTCTGCCAGAAAAATTAGATAAGCAACCAGTATCTGCACTAGATCACAAACTGGAAGTAACAAGATGCAAAGGAAAGAAGATCCTTGGAAATGGCAAGTTAACTAGAGAGTGAGATTAAGAGAAGAGAGAGGAGTGGGACTTTGTTAGGCATTGTTTAGTCAGTAAAGAAATCAGATTAGGAAATCTATAGAAGAAAGATCTGTAGATTTACCTCAAAAGCTGGAAAGACAAGAAATAATGTTTTTTTTTTAAATGCTTTATTGGTGAAATATAATAACCAGAAGATATGATGTACAACTAATACAGTGCTAATAAAACCAGACAGGAATATAAAGAACGATTAAATGAATGACATTTGAAGAAGGTAAAAATATATCCATACAGTGTTAATATAGAACTAATTCAGCCTTATCAAATTATTAAATCTAGCCATATAGACCAAAGAAACAAAAAAAGCTGTGAAGCACACAAGCCATAGATGCACACAAATGCACCAAGGACAACAGAGAAAAACCAAAGCAACTTAGCATTTGGGGAAAAAACGAGAGAAAAAATGATGGAACACTTAGATTAACTTTATTGTCACTTTGAATATCCATTAATCGTCATACATTAAAATGAAATTTAGTTGCATGTAGCTCTCAAAGGGCCACCACCTCCAATATATACTACACCTTTTGGACTCAGTGCATCAAATATTTAGAAAATGCCTAACTTGACTGCTGCTCCTCTCTCTCTCTCTCTCACACAGAGAGAGAGAGAGAGAGAGAGAGAGAGAGAGAGAGACAGAGACAGAGAGAGAGACAGAGACAGAGACAGAGACAGAGACAGAGACAGAGAGAAATACCCCTCCCCCAGCTAGACCAATCTTGAAGTAACCCAGTCATAGTTTTGCCATCTCTGACCCAGATACAAGCAACAAACCAGGTTGGCACAAAGATCATGAGTAAGCAAAGATGAAGGGAGAATTCATGTGATCATTTTTGTGAACTACTGGCAAGGAAAGTAAGTGGGAAAGCCTGATTCACTTAAAAACCATGTTATTAACTAAAATGGGGAAAAACTCACTTAACTATCTCGCTTAGAAGTTTGGGCGCAATTATTGTTGAGTCGATAATTACCTATATAGGCATCATTTGTGCAGGGTGTCTTTCTTTTTTCAGTGACAGAGGACTCAGACGGCAGAATTATGACACAATTTTATAAAGCCAGGATTTGGAGACCCTGTGTAATGTTTGCAGGAGGGAGATACAGTACTGCTATAATGGAAGCTTAGTGCAAATATTTTGTTTGGTTTCAATCATCAGAAGATTGCATTATTGTTTTGTTTTATCATGGGATTTCATTACACCAACACAGAAAAATCAATCTTTTTCTCTTAGATTTAGCCCACTGTCCTCATGTGACGAAGAACATATTGAAATATATGACGGTCCCTCAACAAATTCATCTGTCTTAGGAAGAATATGCCATACTCAAGACTCCGCATTTCACTCATCATCCTCGGCTTTAACATTTGGCATATCAACAGGCCCCACAAATTTTACACGAAAGATCCATGCATTTTACTACTATATTTCACCAGATACACGTAAGTCATCCACAGAAGATGGGTTGGAGATCTCCATCCAGAATCGCCTGGGAGTTATAGAATAGAAACTGATCGATTACACTTTTGTAGAATTGTTTGAATCTATAAAAATTGCACTTAGCTTTTCATAGCTATGATGAGCACTTGGCAACTAGTTGTAAATGTGAACAGATTGCCAAGTGTCCAAAATTCTTAATTGAAAAGTGAGTTAAAAATGAAGTAAAAATACTTGAGTACAGAGAATTTGAAGAAGTCTGTTCATAATGTGTATACTCAATACCAGAGAGATTTCCACCTTACAGGTAGTCCTTCACTTATGACCACAATTGGGCTTGAAACAGGCGTGGAATTCCACCGGTATAACAACCGGTTTGGTGATCGCACACGCGCACTCGGCATTTTAAAAAGGCAAGCCCATACTTACCTTCAACTGAAGCTTCTGTGAAGAAAACAGCTGAGGCGTGGCAAACCACTTTGCCGCGTGAGTCTGCTGGGCTCGAAACAAAGGCATAAAGCACAAGAAAGAGCAGGGGCAGGTGGACGGGCCCACCTCATCGCGGTAAACCGGTTTGGAGCGAGCTGAACATAGGAACAAGGGGTTTGCCCGATCCAGTAGAATCCCACCCCTAGCTTGAAATCTTGGTCATTGAGCTAAGCTGTCAGAGATGTCACATGACTGCTTCATATACAACAGCTCAAGTTGTTATATCGAGTATAACAGTCCCAGGCCTTCTCCCCACCCCACCAGGGACAGCGATTGTGAGAATGCTGATGTTTGCTAGCATTTTCATACCGGTAGAATTTGAGGTTCATTCCTCCAGCACATTGAAGAAGTTCCCCTCTGGAGGGGAAATCTGTCAGCTCACTTGGAGAACAGACCTCAAATCCAGCAAAAGTGCTAGTGAAAGCTTGTGTCTAGCAAATGCCAGAGTTAGAGTGGCACAGTGGTTAAAATACAATGTTTCAGGCTGACTTTACTCCCTGCCAGGAGTTCGAATCTGACTGATTCAAAGTTGACTTAGTCTTCCATCCAGCAGTATATAAGTTTAACTGCTATTGCTATTTTCCCCTTCTCTATGGAGCCTTTCCAATCCTTCCAGAGGGAAGTAGAAAGTATTATGGAATACCAGTGTTTTGAAAGGCCTGAAATGCAGGTATTCACTAGTATTTTTACCAGATCTAAGATCTGTTCCTCCAGCATGTGGAACAGTGGTGTGCTGCTGCCAGTTCCGACTGGCTCGCCTGTACTGGTAGTTCCGACCATGGGCCACCCACCCACCCACCCCGGTGCTATCTTGTCCTATATATCTGGCTCGCTCTTCCCACCCACACAGCCTGGCTCTTTCCGTGCCTTACCCGCTTTACTCACCACAGCTGC
>JANHFN010061372.1:0-11116 GCA_032468175.1 Toxicocalamus goodenoughensis
CGATCCATCCAGCCCCCCACCCCCCCACACACACCCACACACACACACACACACACACACACACACACACACATACATACATACTGGCCAATGGGTGTGATGGGTTATCCAATATTTTATAGATGCTTACGGGAAGAAGCTGGACGGAATTTTGATGGGCAGCCATTCACTTTGATTCCTGTTGAGCAGGAGGGTGGATTAAATGGCCTCTCGGAACCCCATTCAGCCTTAAGAGCCTGTGTTTTGCAGGCATGCAATCTCTTCTGCATGAAACATCAAGTTTTTGCATGGTTGAATGTGTTCTCGGAGGCAGCCGGCTGGTGGCATGAATAAATAGGCACACAATTTTGAATGGAATCGGGGTTGAAATAGGAAGTGCTGGTGGACTTCAACTTTATGTCACTAAGCAGGGCGGTTGTTAAATGAGCCACGCCTGATTTTACAACCTTTTTGCCATGGTGGTTTAAGCGAATCACTGCACTTACGTGATTCATGTGCATGTTAAGCGAGTCCGCTTCCCTCATTGACTTTGTTTTAGTGAGTGAATCATGCGTCCATTAACTGAATGTTAATTTGCCCCATTGATTCTGCTTGTCAGAAGCCGGCTGGGCACAAATTGGGATCACATGACTCCAGGATGTTGTAACTGTTTGTGAATATATGTTGGTTTCCAAGCGCCCAAGTTTTGATCATGTGGCTGTGAGGAGGCTGAGATGGTCATAAGTGCGAGGATTGATTCCCCCCCCCCAATCCTGTTGTAACTTTGAATAGTCACTAAACAAATGATTGTAAGTAAAAGACTACAGCGGTGGGATTCAAATTTTTTAACAACCGGTTCGATGGGCGGGGCTAGGTGGGCAGGGCCATGTGACTGGGTGGGTGTGGCTTCTTCTTTTTTGCAGCCCCCTCAGGGAAGCCTCCTGGGTGAAGCACTAAGACAGTGAGGGGGATTCCGGCACAGCTGATCATCGGAACAGCTGATCGTCGGGAGAGGGGAAAAATACTTAAGGAGTGACTGGGCAGGGGAGGTGAATGTCAGGCATGCGCGTGATGTTGCGCATGCACAATAAGGACTGACTGGTCAGGGAGGGGACGGAGGGGCAGAGGGGGCGGGGCCAGCCAGGGGCACGATCTGCCGGTTCTCCAAACTGCACAGAATCATAACAACCAGTTCTGTAGAACCGGTCCAAACCGGTGGAATCCCATCCCTGAAGGATTATCTGTACAAAGCATGGGGCCTAAAATATAATTTTTCAATTAATTTTTTTTTAAATAGAAGTCTGCTAATGTTTCTCTTCATACGTCAAACTCGGTGATAGTTTGTTGATGGTACGGGTGGGATGTGATGTGAAATACAGGTAATCCACGCCTTTTGACCACAATGGAGCCTGAAATTTCTGTTGTTAATGGCATGAATTTAATTTAATTAATTAATTAATTAAAAATGAATTGAGCCAGGTACCAAGCCTCTGAATTTTGATCGTGTAACCAAGGGGATGATGCAGTGGACGTAAGTATGAAAAACAAGATTTTCACTGCTGTTGTGACTTCGAACAGTCACTAAAGGAATGCTTGTAGGTCAAGGACTGCCTCTACAGGGAGAGGATTAATAGGATTAATATAGGTAGTCCTCGACTTTACAACAGTCGTGGTTAAAATTTGGATGCTTAGCAACTATATTTACAATGCACTTGTAGTATCCCGGGGGATCATGTGATCCTCTTTTGCGACCTTCTGACCAGCAAAGGCAATGGGGAAGCCAGATTCACTTAACAACTGGGGGATTCTGAGAGTTGAAGTCAGCTGGGGGATTCTGGGCGTCGAAGTCGGCTGGGAGATTCTGGGCATCGAAGTCGGCTGGGGGATTCTGGGAGTCGAAGTCGACTGAGGGATTCTGGGAGTTGAAGTCAGCCAGGGGATTCTGGGAGTTGAAGCCGGCTGGGGGGATTCTGGGCGTTGAAATCCACCCATCTTAAAGCATCCCAGGTTGAGCAACCCTGGTGCAGATACACCCGAAACATGAGCGAAACAATAAGCTTGACGTCCAGCAACATTTACAAGGTCACATGTGGTCTGCATTTGGACTGGATTCAAATATGCCAGGTTGCTATAACAATGTTTTGTTGAATAAGCCACAGTTGACTGGATTCCTGCATTGCATAAACCATAAGTTATGCTTCAAAGGCCGCAAGTGGACAGTGTGCACAGGCTTTGGGACTAAACCCAGGAGAGTTGAACGTAATGTGTTAACGAGCTGCCCTATCCATGCTATAATTCTTCTTGGTTTGAAAAAAAAATCTCATTTGCAAAAGCAATAAAGACAGGGCACGTGTGAATTGGGCAGCAAACAGAGTCAGAGACGCTGACATGAACTTGTATTTTTATATAAATAAATACATTTTATATTTATATTTGCATCAAACAAGATAAGTTGGGCACATCACTTCATCGTGAGGTAAATCGTGAGGTAAATCGTGAGGTAAATCACAGAATAGAGCACATAGAAGAAAAAGGCAGGAAAAAAGGGAACCTCCCCCTTTAGACCCCTCAACCAATCATAATTTAGATTACCTCACGAGGGAGCCGGCCCTCTCTCATCAACCAACTACAACTTGTGTGTTCTGGCCCATTATACACTTTATCTTCCAACTATTAAATATCTTAACACTTATTCAAACCCCCAGTTATCCTGATTCACCCATTATATTAAAATTAACCAAGCCGCCTTTGGCCTTGTATAATGTGCGAATTGACCCCAGAGTCAAACCGCTGCCTTGTTGCTTTTTCTCCTCGGGAGCATTTCCTCAGAATCGGAGGATCATGATGACTATAAATTTTTTTAGCCCGTTTGTTTCCTGGTGTTTGAAAACCGATGGCAGTTTGTTCAGTGGAGGCTTTTCGTCGACCTGGATCTGCCCTGAACACCTTTGTGTGTGTGTGTGTGTTTTCCGCCAAAAGAATTTCTCTAGAATTGTTTGATTCATTGTTTTTTTATTTACAAAGCTTTGCAAACTTTCGGGGAGGAACCTCATCCCATTTTCAGGAGAAGAAGACACATCCGTGTGCCTCACCTTCATCGACGTGTGTTTACAAGCACAGGGAGTCCTCGACTTACAACCATTCATTTAGTGACAGTTCAAAGCGACAATGGCTCTGAAAAAAGGGACGTGACCATTTTTCACAGTAACACGTGAAACGTACATGTAATTACGCACAGTTACATGTGTAGCATCCTCGTGATCATGTGATCCAAATTCAGATGTTTGACAAGTGACTCATATTTATGACTGTTGCTGTGTCCCAAGGTCATGCGATCCCTTTTTTTGCGACCATCTGACCAGCGATTCACTTAACAATGGTGGCAAGAAAGGTCATAAAAATGGAACAAAACTCACGTAATAGATGTCTCGCTTCACAATAGAAATGTTGGGCTCAATTGTTGTACATCGAGTATGCCTGTAGTTCTCGATTTAACAACCGTTCACTTAGCGACCATTCAAAGGGACAATGGCATTGTAAAAAGTGATTTTTGACCGGTTTTTTCCACACTTGGGACTGTCGCGGCATCCCCACAATCACAAGATCAAAATCCGACACGAATTTATGACGGTTGCAAAAGTCCCAGCATTGCATGATCCCCTTTGACAACCTTCTGACAGGCAAAACCATAGATGGGAAACCGGATTCATTTAATGCCCTTGTGATTCATTTAACAACTGCAAATGATTTGCCAAAAGGCCAAAAGGTCCTAAAATCAGGTGCAACTCAACTCAACAACCGTCTTGTTTAGCGATGGAATATGTGGTTGCAGGTCAAAGGCTGCCTGTATTGTATTCCATAGTCTGTTGCAGAGGAGAATTCTCTTATGCTTTTTTTTCTGACCAACTCAATGTTTTTATTACGTTATAAGATGTAAATCAATACATTGAAAAAAAAAATTTCTCTTATCATTGTGACTCAGGAGAATTTTTTCTCTCTGCTGGAGCAACATTATTTCAGCAAAGTGTTTTGATAAGGATTAGAAAGAAACAACACAGCCCCACCGTTTCAGAAACTGGTCAAGCAAGAAGGGATTTGCAAACAAAACTATTTTTTTTTAGTGCTTATTGTCTTTCTTTTATAGTCTTTAGCGTCCACCCTAGTCCAAAGAGACTCCGGGCGTGGTGCAGGGAAAAGTTACTAACATCATGGCAAAAATCAACAATGCAGATGTTGCATTGGAGAAGGAGAGCTATGTCGCAGATAGTCCCCGTGTTACGATCACAGTTGGGAACAGAATTTCCTTTAAAGAAAAAAAAAACTTTATTCAGTTTTTCCAACAATTTAAAAACATTTTAAAAATGCATCAGTGTTGAAGACATCATTTACATTTCTTAAATCATATTCTTATACTTGATTTTCTATTACATTGCAATTTTTACATATTACTTTTTCTATTAATTCTCCATTCCTTACTCCTTGCTTATACCACTTGTTACAGGGTACATTTTCTGTTAATTCTACATTCGGTACATATAACTTCATATTCTTTAATTAATTACAATATTACTTTTCTTTCTATTCTCAAATCATATATGGTTTGTGAACAGAATTTCCATTGTTAAGCAGTGCGGTGGTTAAGGGAAATGAAATGCCAGATTTTTACAACCTCTTTTTGCCACAGTTCAGCAAATCGCTCACTTGTTAAGTGAATCATCGGGTTGTTAAGTGAATTTTGCCATTATTTTTGCTTGTCGGAAGCCAGCTGGGAAGGTCTTGTGGCCTGTCGGCCACCGGCCCTTCCAGCAGCCGAATCGGCAGGAGGAGGAAGAGGAGGTGTGGGAGTTGGGATCAGCATCGGGGTAACCTGGGAGCTCCGAGGGAGAAGAGGGAATGGAGCTGGCAGAGAGAGAAAGAGGCGGAGCCTGGGCTGTCCGTCAGCCCTCAGATGGAGAGTCAACAGCCCCCAGGTCTGGAGGTGGCTGATGCGAAAGAGGAGGAACAGGTGGGTCCAGTGCCTGATGCACAGAAGGCAGAGGAGAGGAGAGCAGTGGAAATCTATGGGCCGGTCCTCGGGATGGGAGCTCCCGAGGGGGAATGGAACTGGCACAGAGAGAGGGGGCGGAGCCTGGGCTGTCTGTCAGGTCTGGAGGTGACTGATGTGGAAGATGTGGTCAGAACAAAAGGCAATACAGTGAAGAAATGGTCCCCATCAATTGTTCATTGTTGCAGGGTGCACATTTTTGGAGTGTGTGTGTGTGTGGGGGGGGGGGAAGAGAGTCATTGCTGGGTGATGCCATGGGGTGAGTTCTGTTGCTAGATAGGTATCCTACCTTTGTTGGATCTTGGGCAAGGGCATTTGCCTACGAATAGACCTAGTTATCTCTTTATCTCTTTAAGTGCTGACATCTGCTGTGGGCTATTGAGGAGTGGGGGCTGTTAAGAGTGAGTCTGCTTCCTGCCTTTAAAAAAACACGTGTCTCCATTTTTCATCCAGGGAAATATAATATTCTGCCTTTTTAACATTTCCTAGAATATTTCATTCTTCTAGGAGAGGAATGGGTGCTAACTTCCTACAACCACCTGCCCCAAAGGAATTAGAAATGTGACAAAGAATTGGGTGGTGCCAGGGCGAACTTAATTCACCCCTGCAACATTTGAATTAATGTTACTTTTAAAAGTTCACACAGGCAGCTAAAGAAGGAATAATCCCCCAATTATAATTACCTAGCAACTTTTGCAAGGGCCTGGAGCCCCCCCTTTTTTTTTTAACCATCTGCATTGCTGCAAAGTAGATAACGATAGTCCCCAAAAAAAAAAATCCATTTAGCTGAGAGTATGTCTACCCAGCTGCTGACAAGGAGATTAACATGCATTTTGCATGTATTATTTAGGTTGTCAATTTTACAGGGACATCAGGTCTGCTTCTATTTTGCCCCTCCTATGTAAAAATTTCCTGGCAGCGCAGACCACTTCTAGATTGGAACCGTCTTCTGGAAGATTGCAAATTCTTTTTTAATTGCTTGTGCAAGAGATAAAATTCCTGGGTTGCCACATTGAAAATAAAATAAAGTCCAGGAAAAATTGCTTCTGTTTTGTTCATCTCTTTGGGTTTGATACGTGCTAGCTACCTTGTTTTAGGTAATTTGTATTTTTACTTCATAATGTAATATTTTAGATTTTACACGGGCACAGGGAATTAACACTGCCTTCCAATTCTGGGTTGTTGTTTTTTCTGTTTTAATAACTGTTGGAAGAAAATATCCTTCTGGGTTCAGTACCAAGGGGGGGGGGGAAAGACACTGGAAACATGGAGGCTGTTTGGAAAGATGGTTTAATGGTGGCGAGGATCGCATGGCTTGGAGCTCCAAAGGGAGAAGGACGATCGCATGCTTCAAGATGTTGGGTGAAGGAAAAGAAGGGAAAAGGGCTGATATGCTCTGAGTCCCTTGGTTTTATACCCTCAGTGGGAATTTGAATTTGAGCTTGCATTCCGATTGGTTGTCAGACTCCCATGGGCCCATGCAGGGGGCAACTCTGTAGGCTGCCCTGAATCCCAGGCTTGGTTGAGCCTTGCTGGATGATGATGATGTAGTGAAAGGGCTTTGGGCAATTCCTATTATGGCTCTACCTGGAGTAGATCTTTGTTATGTAGAATATTCTGGCCCAGGCCTTAATGGCCTGCCCATCAACAAAGGTGGGAGGAGTGAGCTTTTGCCCTTCTGAGATTCTACTTTCCTTTTAGGGGAAACATTCTGCCTTTTTAATATTTCCTAGGATATTTCATTTTTCTAGAAGAGGGGTGGGTGCTAACTTCTTACACTTTATAATGTAATATTTTAGATTTACCTTGGCACAGGGAATTAACACTGCCTTCCAACTCTGGTTTTTCTGTTAATAATGATATAGTAACAAATGTTATGTTTTGTTACTTTATCTTTGTTATATGTCTTGTTTTATTTCCTCTGTTCAATTACTTTTTGTGTTGCAATATAAATTTTTTTTTTTTGCTGGTCATTTAACTGAATAAAAAGTACAGGTACTTCTCGAGTTACGACCGGTCGCTTAGCAAATTCAGCCCAAAAGTTCCGTTGTTAAGCAAGGCTTAGTGTTGTTAAGTGAATTGGGCCCGATTTTACAACCCTTTTTGCCACAGATATTAAGCAACTGCTGCCAGTTGTTAAGTGAAACATGCAGTCATTCAACAAATTCTAGCTTTCCCCTTTGGCTTTTTTTGCTTGTCAGAAGCCAGTTGGAAAAGTGGCAAATCCTGGGATGCCACAAAACCATTATAATTGCATGCAAAGAAGTCCTTGAGTTACAACCATAGTCAGGACCGGAATTCCCATTGTTGAGCAAGGTGCTGGGATTTGGGTAGATTATATTAGCCCTATTACCAGTAATCCTTGATTTACGATCACAGTTTGTTTGTTTGTTTGTTTGATTTGTCAAATGCTTACAAGATAATAGGTGTAACTATAAACATGAGTAAGAATACAGGAAATAGGTACGAATAAATGGGGACAATAGGACAGGGACGGTAGGCAGGATGGTGCCCTTATGCACGCCCCTTACAGACCTCTTAGGAATTGGCAAAACTTTCCCCTGTGTAAGTCACTTTTTTCAGTGCCGTCGTAACTTTTGAACAGTCACTAAACGAAGCTGTCAAACTATAAAATGGGTACAAAATGGGGGAAAGCAGGATCAAGGGTGACAGTGAATTACGCATCTCAGAGTTGGCTTTGCCCAGGTAAATGCCAGATGTAGAATATTAACTTCAAATAATTTTTTTTTTTTAGTTTTGCAAGTGTGGCTCGAGGCTCATGATTTAATTGGAGTAACTGCCTGAATCCTGACAGAAGTGTTGTAAGTCAAGGACCCTACCTGTAGTTAGTACTCATGGAGGTCTCGCTTCTCACAGTCTCACTTCTCTTCCACCCAAAACTCTCATAAAATATAGAGTAACAGATGTCTATGGAGTTTCTCAATCATTCAGGTCAGGATTGTCCCAAAGTTGCTTGTTTCAAGAGGCAACTGGACTTTCTTGGTTTTTCTTGGAACATGTTTCACTTCTCTATAGAACCGGTTGTTATGATTCTGCCCAGTTTAGAGAACCGGCAAATCGCGCCACTGGCTGGCCCCTCCCCACCCACTCACTCCTTACCTGGCATGCGCGCCATCCAACTTGCCTGCTAAGTTGCTTTTTTCCCCTTTTCCCCCCGACCATCAGCTGTTCTGCTGTGCCAGGAGATTTAGATTAGCTAGGAAGCAGGAAATCCTTGGATTACTTGCTTTCTAGCTAATCTTAAAGCAGAGCTGAACCTTCCTTAGGACCGAAGCTTCTATTTTTCAGTGCAGACTCAGGTAGCAGACGGCAGAAAGGTAGATCTCTGAGTGAATCTGTGACTCTGCGAGCAACTCAATCTGCCTCTGCCTGCTTTGCCTGATTTTGGGTACAAGTTGCTTTTTTTATTTTTAAAAAAATCAATATTTCCATAAATATTTATAATATTTACATACAAGCCACATCCAGCCTTATGACCACCAAGCCACACCCACAAATTAGGTAACACCCACATAACTGGTTGTTAAGAAATTTGAATCCCACCCCTGGTTGTTCCATCTCTTTTGAAAGCCTCCAGTGATGGAGCACTCACAATTTTTAGAGGCAAGTTGTACCACTGATTAATTGTTCTAAATGTCAGAAAAATGTCTTCCTTATTTTCTAAGTTGCTTCTCTCCTTCATTAGTTTCCAACCATTGATTCTTGTCCTGCCTTCAGGGGCTTTGGAGAATGGCTTGACTCCTTCTTCTTTGGGGCAGCCCCTGAGATATTGCAAGACTGCAATCATATCACCCCTTTGTCCATCTTTGCATTAAACTACCCATGCCTGGTTCCTGCAAACCTTCTTCATATGTTTTAGCTTCCAGCCCCATAATCCTCTTCGTTGCTCTTCTCTGCACTCTTTCCAAAGTCTCAACATCTTTTTTTGTGTGTATTGTGGTGACCAGAACTGGATGCATTATGTCTTTTGGATCTTGCTGAGGGTGGAACAAGTTTTACATGAAGCCATTTCCTGCTTGGGGGGGGGGGGGGGGAGGGAGAAAAGTAATCCATAAGGAAACATTTGGCTTAGATCCCAGCAGCCTAATTAATTAAATCAAGGGAAAAGGAAGAGAATTAAGCCAGCAAGGAGCTGATTCAATCCTAAAAAAACAATGGTTATCCCGCAAATTCTCTGAATTTTGCCCAGGAGTCTTTTCAAATTATCCACATAGGGATAATTTGCCACCCCATGGCAGTAAATCAAATATTTTTTTCTGTGCTTTGCGTAAACTAAAGAACATATATCAGAGTTGGAAGGGACCTTGGAGATCCTATAGTCCAACTCACTGCTCATACAAGAAACCTTACATCAGTTCAGACAAATGGCTGCCCAGTCTCTTATTTTAAAAGCCTCCAGTATTGGAGCATGCACAGCTTCTGGTGGCAAGTAGTTCCACTGGTTAATTGTTCTCACTGCCAGGAAATTTCTTCATAATTCTAAGTTGCTTCTCTCCTTGATGAGTTTCCATCCAATATTTCTTGTCCTGCCTTCAGGGGCTTTGGAGAATAGTCTGACCCGCTCTTTTTGGGGGCAACCCCTCAAATATTGTCCTTTTCATTAGATTAGACATAGCGATGTATCCGTTAAAACATCTGTTCCATCTTCTTTTTCCTCCATGGTTTTGTCTTGTTGCAAGTTGTGATTCCACTATGAAAGAGGTCCAGAGAGCAAGCAAGAAATGGATGGGGTTTTTTTTTCTTTCTTTCTTTCTTAAAAGGGAAATTCCATCGGCCAACAATTGAGGTTGCTGGACTAAATCCAGGATGCCGAAGAGACGATTAGAAATCACTAATGGTCTTTGTTAAATCAGGAAACGTTTCCCGGTTCCAACTTCTAGAAAAGCAGCTCTTAAGTCGTCTAATATTGTTTTGTTCCTTTCTCCTAAATTAATTTACTGGAAAAGAGCACCATAGCTGCACACCAGTGGTGGGAATCAATTTTTTTTACTACCGGTTCTGTGGCGTGGCTTGGTGGGTGTGGCAGGGGAAGGAGACTGTGAAATCCCCAGTCAGAGGTGGGATTTGCCAGTTCTCTGAACTACTCAAAATTTCCGCTACCGGTTCTCCAGAACTGGTCAGAATCTGCTGAATACCCACCTCTGCTGTAGACATAGAACAAAATTACTCATGCATGCAGGGGTAATCCTTGATTTTTTTCCCCAATGCTTTATTGGGTTCTTTCATTTATACATATAAGCATTATTTAATAAACAGTCCTGTGACATTTTACATACATTTGTGTATCTTATCCAATACTTTCTATACATACTACTTCCATACTTCCATACTTCCATACCATCATATCTATTCTATACATTATTTACATTTTCTTATTTCTATTGTCAATCCAGATATACCATACTTCCCATATTGCATAGTATTCTGTGTCTACTTTCCCTTTTAATTAATTCCATGGTTAATTTATCCATTTCTGCACATTCGAATTTTTTTTTAATTATTAAACTTTCAGGTGGAATGGAGTTTCTCTTCCAACACTGCGCATAGGAAATTCTGGCTGCTGTTAATATATGTCACATAAGATATTTTAACTTTCTATTTAATTTCTTTTCATTATTCCTAAAAGAATTAATTCCGGGACAAAATCAATTTTAACTCCTCTAACCACATTTGTATCACTTTCCAATATTTTTTTCACTTCAGGGCACCAAGAATGAAAGAAGATGCCTTGTCCTTGTCCACATTTCCAGCAATTTGATTTTAAGTTTGGATAAATCTTAGCCAATCTTGAAGGTGCCATATGCCAACGGTAGAACATTTTATGTTGATTTCCCTCACCACAATCAGGTACTATATATATAGAATAGAATAGAATGGAATGGAATGGAATGGAACGGAACGGAACGGAACGGAACGGAATAGAATAGAATAGAACAACAGAACAGAACAGAACAGAGTAGAGTAGAGTAGAGTAGAGTAGAGTAGAGTAGGGTTCAGTAGAATAGAAATAGAATAGAATAGAATAGAATAGAATAGAATAGAATAGAATAGAATAGAATAGAATAGAATAGA
>JANHFN010061511.1:0-11110 GCA_032468175.1 Toxicocalamus goodenoughensis
TGCACTCCCCCCCCTCCGCAGGCAGTGCAGAGATGGAGAAGCCTCAAATGGGTCAGAATGTGAATGTGCATTTAGAGCCCTGGAAACATGATCCTACAGGGCCAAGTGGCCATTGGAGATCAGTCCGGATGGGGGATTTGCAGGGATGCCTGCCAGAAATGCTGCCTTTTTTTTAAGCCACGAAGGAAAGCTGGTATTTATCTTCAGGCATTAGGAAGGGCGCATCTTCATCTTCCTGCAGCTTTTCACCAATTTTATTTTTATTTTTTTTTGCTGGGGAGCCGTTCCTAGCTCAACCCAATCTAATGCTTACTCTCTGCCTTGGGTGTAAAGAATTTATCTCTCTCTTTTGGGGAGGGGGGAGAAACGTTGTGGGTGCCTTTAGCACAGAATGATTCCCTCTGACCCAATTGAGCGGCGGCTGAGCTTGGAGTCGGATCCCAATTCAGGTTCGCCTCCCTGGGTGTCAAAGCAGTTTCTCAGCCTTACTTTCCCCGCCTGCGAAGGAAACGTGTTCCGAAGCTGATCACAGAGAGATAAATCATAACCCTGGGAGAAAAAAAATAGCAGCCAGGGATGAGAGGTGTGTGTGTTTGTGTGTGTGTGTGTTGTGATTTTAATATTCTCTTGCAAGGCAAAATGACCTCTAAATTCATTTTTGTATTGATAAAATAAAGGTTAGGCCAGAGAGGTGAGTTTTTATCCATTAGTGCAGGGGTCTCCAACCTTGGCTACTTTCAGCCTGGAGGAGCAAAGCTGGCTGGGGAATTCTGGGAGTTGAAGCCTGCCAGGCTTAAAGTTGCCAAGGTTGGAGACCCCTGTTTTGGTGGGAAGGTGAGAACAGTTGAACTTAAATAACATATCACAGACTGCTTAAGGCTTTGTTGCCAATAGGTAAAGCGTATAATGCACCTTAAGGCTATAATTGTCTTATCAATTTCATACCTTAAAATAGTCACCCTGAAACTCTATATTATTGGGCAGATGTTCTAAGTCCTTATTTCTCAACCTTGGTGACTTGAAGGTGGGTGGAACTCAACTCCCAGAATCCTGGCTGGGCCTTCAAGTCTCCAAGGTTGAGAAACTTTGGTTGAAGAGAGATACAATAATTCCCCACAAATTGCAATTTTTGAGAGTGCACAAGGGGTTGAAGTTGGTCTCTAGCTCAGGTACATTAAAAAAAAAAGATTCTTATTTAGAGAATTGCCAAAACCTACCAGGAGCATCATTTCAACTCTTCCTGATTTGGCAACCTAAGCTCATTTTCAAATAACAAATCCATGCATCATTTTTTGGGAAGAGAAACCTTTGTGTCTTGTTTGTCCTGACTCAAAACAGTAGACGTGAGGCTTTTATTTTCCCACTGACCAATGTGTGTGTATGCTTTTATACATGACTTCTTGGCAATAAGGAGGCAGGCCCAATCTTTTGATAGGGTTTGATTTATGCTTGTCATATTGGTTAAGTCTTCCTTCCCAAAAAATATAACTGCAAGGGTTGCTAATGGTATGGAAAACCCTGTAAGATTTTCCTTCCATCTTCCTCCTTCCTCCCCCCTCCAGCTGTTTTCCATTCCCCTAACAGTCAGCATTTGCAGGCAGCTAAGTACAATTTGTCCTTCCAGACCAAAGATTCCCTTCCATTTTTTAAAGATAGCTAAAAATACCTCCACACATGCCCTTTTGCAAATCCTGAAGTCAACCTGCTGAAATTTCCAAGTTTTTGCATAGATGTTATCCTTCTGGCTGCCTAAGCAAGGATACGGGCCGGTCATCAGAAACAGAAAAGGTGATGAATCCAAGAAATATTTGCTAATGTGCTTCTCTCTTCCACGATATGTGATCACGTTGCAGTCTGAAAAAACAAAAGTTTGTGCCTTTTCAAATAATGCTTACCTTAGAACCTTTGTGCATGTGAGCATTCATCAATCTCTGTCGATGCGCTTATATAATCGCTTTGCTGGTAAATTTCAGATTATCCAAGGGTTTTAAGGTGTCCCCCAGTCATACTGATAAATTAGGAATTATTAGTGTTGCAACCTCACGCCTGCTTAGTTGGAAATTAAATCTCCTTGAATCCTGTGTATTATGCTTATCAATGTCTGGTTAATCAGTTATTTCGGAAATATATTAGACATGCATGGTCATTACCTAAAGAGAAAAGAAATAGGAAAGTTTCATTTTCTGGTTATAATTAATACCCCATAAAAAAGAACTTCCTTGGGATAGTTTGGATAAGAGCTAATGACATTTTGGGGAACACGATTGGGAAGTATTTTAAATTCTGTTTAGCCTACAATTCCTAATGAAACGCAGCCCTGAAATAATTGCAGGAAACACTAGTTTAAATTGGTCAGGTCTAAAGGAAGCACCACAGCTATAAATGTTTAATGTCTTGGCCACAGGATGTGTTTCATGTCAAAGGTTTCAGTAGCACAATCGTTAAATCCAAAGCATGCCAGAGAGAGTTAAGTTGCTTCTTTGTAGGTAAACAGGTCTGTGGGAATGGTATTTCACATCACCAGACTCTAAATTTATGTCCATAAAATGATTGTATTGTTTTCCTGAGGAATTTAACTTTTCAATGCTGAGGCCAAAATAAATCCAAAGTGGTCAAGGAAAGGTAGGATAATTTTATTCTTTTAACCATGAATCTTTTTTCTTCTTCTTTTTGGTCCCTGCATATACATATTTTTGGCTGTTTTATACCATCTATCTGTGCAAATAAGAGGACTAGCTATTAACATTGCAGAACTGAATCTGTCTCTCTATAAAATGAAATGAACTCTGATGATGGCAGCAGTTTCCTTGCCCTCTATTGCCGTTCAAGATTCTGACAAAAAAGCAGCAGAAATTGTCTGTCTAATTCCTCCCTATTTTATCCTTTCTGAGGATTTTTTCTCTCTCGCATTCATTTTGAAATAGTCGACATTTAAACCAGTTAACCTGTGTTTGCTTTGGCAGCACCTGTTTCAGAAGGCTAATGCAAATAACCTTCTGATAGCAAATACTGTATTTTTAAGACTAGGAAAGCCAAAAATAAATAATGCTTCAATTAAAGCTCCAATAACACCCCAGCAGAAATTGAATGAGACAGTGATGCTCAAGTGGACATTTGTTGGATATTATTTATTGGGGCTATTCAATAAAGTGCCTTGTTTCATTTCTTTGCACTGAGTGCTCTAGAACGATAAAAGAAAATGGTCATCTGTGCATGTAAACCAGGATTTTTCAGTTTTGGTAGTTTTGAGAAGTGTAGGATTCAACTCCCAGAATTCCCCAGCCAGGGGATTCTGGGAATTGAAGTCCATACATCTTAAGATTACAGAGGTTGAAAAGTTGTATATCCATATAACTTCCCAGATGACTTCTCCTTAAGTATTAGATATTAGATCTTGCTGGACAGATATAAACTAAGTAACAGTATTATATAGCAATGTATATATATAGGTAATTTATATATAGGATAATGTGTCTGTTCCCTGTCCAGCCTCAGTTGAGTAGCTATGATGTAGAACACCTGAGTTCACATCCCATTCCTACCATCAATGGGTCCAGATTTCTTCTTCCAGGCTCAGAAGAGGCCCTTCTGGATAGTATGATGGACTCTTCTAGAAGACTAGTTTATGGCTGAGCAGCATCAGAGCTTAAAAGCGTTTCCAGGCTGATTTAAGGTTTGCTAAACTAGCAGTTTTGGTCTTCGGAGTTTTCTGAGTCAACCTTCTTGAAGTCCCACATGCCAGAATTATAAATGCTTGGTTGATATGTGGTGAAGTGGAATACAAGTATACCTGATGCTGAAAATAATTAAAATTAGGGCTGTATTTTGCCCAAGGCTCCATTTTAATCAGATTTAATCAGATGTTGATCTATATTTTAAACCCTATTGGCTTTAAAAGCTGGTGATCCAGCACAGTGTTTTCTAACTGTAACTGTGTTAAGATGGGTGGACTTCAACTCCCAGAATTTCCCAGCCAGCATGCTTTAAGAGAGGTGGACAGCTGACAGGGGTATTCTGGGAGTTGAAATCCACCCATCTTAAAATGGCTTCAGTTGGAAAACACGGTGCTAGCAGAATAGCTTACCCAAGTATTTTCTTTATGAAGGAAAACTCTGCTTTTTGTGTGGAGATGTCCAAGTAGTAACACATGGAAGGAGTCAATAAAATAGATTAGGCTGGGTTTCCATTCTCCAAGTAAGGGCATTTGGATATCATTCTAAAGCAGATGTTTTAAAAGACAATATGCAGTTGAATCTAGACAAACTTCTGTTGTTCTTGATACCAACATTTCCAATTATATTTTGATTTTCTGAGTCTCCTTGGAGGAGGACATCAAACGGTGAGAGTTGTTTTCTTTTGCATGCATATTTGCTGCTCGATAACCTAGATTTTTGGAGGAGTTCATAATTTCTGAACATTATTTATGAGATGATTCCAGGTGTAAAAATTGATGACGGACATTTTAGGTCAAAGAAGCTCTGCAGGGAAATGAAATTAATTTTTTGAAAATAAGGAATTGCTTTATGTATTTTTTTTCCAGGTGTCCTTTCTTTGGGACATGATGTATTCCAGGAGCAGAATAATTTTGTAAAGCTTTTGGGGAGCTTGATTAGTGAATTCATTGATGGCGGTAACCATATTTCCAGTATTTAATCTAGCTGTGTCCATAGTTGCTACAAGAAGGAGCTAAGTGTGAGATAACATCTTATGATAAGATGTGAGTATCACCGGGTACTTTAGAGAATTTGTAGTGTTGCTAGTATGTCTGTGTTGGCTGATCTCAGTTGTGTATCCCTTGTGAGTATTTCTCGAGATTTCTCAAGACTTTCTCAACAGTCTCTAAGAAAAATGTTCAGGATGCTGTGGTCATTCCCTTCCAGATTAAAACAGCAAAATGGTAGAATGAAATTTAGACTCCTCTCCAGTTAATCGCTTCCCAAGAGTTTCAGAAGACTGTTGAAATTATTTGGTTTTTGAAAACCAAACTAAAAAACCACATGCTTAGCAGATGGAGGAACATTGACAGAGTGAAGAAAATCACCATCTACGCTCTCTGAGGTCACCTTCTTTCCATAGCTGATCCATCAGGATGCATATGCTAAAAGCTGAATTCTTGTCCAGAATGGGCACCAGAGGTCCATGAAAAACGTAAATATTTATGGCTTTCTGAAGAGGTTGATCTCAGCGACTACTAACCTAGGAGTTAGATTCCTCCTTCACTTCCAGATCTCCTACAACATCTTCCCTGCCTCCATTCCTACTTTTCTTTCGCAAAACACATCAGAACAAGTTCTTGAAAGCTGGTGAGTAAGAAAATGTTTAGCAGAATGACAGAGTTGGAAAGAACGTTGGAGGTCTTCAAGTCCACCCCTCTTTTTGGACTCAAGCAGGAGAACCTAGACCATTCAAGACAGGTGGCTGTCCAATCTCTTCTTGAAAACCTCCAGTGATGGAGCACCCACAACTTCTGGTGACAAACTTCTCCACAGGTTGATTGATCTCACTTTAGGAAGTTTCTCCTTAATTCCAGATTCCTTCTCTCCTTGATTCATTTCCATCCGTTGTTTCTTCAGGTGCTTTGGAAAATAAGTTGACCCCTTCTTCTTTATGTGGAGATAGGATTAACTAGATTTGAATGTAGATGTTTGTGGATGGATGTTGAAGAGAAGAAAGGAATTATATCCAGATGTTTAGCTCTTCTTTTCGGAGTGGAGGAGGGAGGCCATTTCTTTCTTTTCCATTGATTTCAATTGTTTTGGGATCTTTGCTGACAATTTAGAAATGTTTCCCAAATATTAGAAATGTGTTACCTGAAGACCAGCAATTTGTATGTGTGTGTGGATAGTGCAATTTTCATTTGGTTATTTTGCTTAGATTCTGAAATCTGTGCAAAAAAGAGAGTGTCTTATTTGAACTCTCAGTCAATGAATCAATAATATTTATTTGCTCAATGACCAGCAAAAATGTACAAGAACAAAAATAAAGTGAAGCAAATAAATGCAATAATATACTAATAACTAGGAGTATCAATCACAGAATATAATATTCACTGCTCTATGACTGTGTTAATAAAGTTGTTCCCTGGGCGATAAATCTAAAACATTAATGAGTATAAAATAAAAACCCACATATCCCATACAATTTATATTTGAACTCTAGAAGAAAAAGAGAGGGGTGATTAACATCAAACAAATTAGCTCTACAGTATATGGTCTTCTAAGAGGTCTCCAGCCTTGTGAACTTTGAAGACTTGTGGACTTCAACTCCCAGAATTCCTCAGCCAAGTCTTTAAGTGCACAAGGCTGGCGATCTCGGTTCTAAGGGAAAGCTAGTATGGGTTGAGAAGACTCCTTCACTTAAGGATGCCAATGCACAGGTGTTCCAGCTGCAGAGAGTCTTTGTATTTGCAGGAAAACTTGTTAGTTAATCCTTCTCGCTGAAACAGCCTTTCAGCATGTAAGCAGATTGTGTTTCTTGGCTTGTAGGTTTTGCCCTTCATTTTTTTGGTTGCAAATCTTCTGGTTGATTAAAAAAGTGGCATTTAGGTACAAGGTGCTAAGGAGTTAGTGCATGTTGTAAAGTTAATACATGGATATGTGATACTGATGCCCACATTTGATAAAGCCTAATTTGGCTATGTTTGCCTGGCCCCTTTGGGTTATTCCTTGTTTAGACATTCTGGGGTGCTCATCGTTATTCATAATGGGTGAAGGCTGCTTTCTTGTTCCCCGTTGTTCCCAACTCCTAAGATCCAGTTTGGGATCCCGTCCAAAGAAAAGTGATTTAGGAGACAAAGTTTGGACTGCTCAGGTGTAACATTACACAGAATGTTCTTAGATGTCTTGAAGATCATCAAAAGGGAAATAATTGACCTTGGAAATATGGAATGGTATGTGGGAAAAGCCTTGGGAGACTGGAGCAAAGAGATGCTCCCTAGGGAACAGTCAGATAAGAGACGGCATAGCCCACAGCTGCATAGTGGGTGGAACAAAAGGCAGCTTTGCAACTCTGAACATCCACTAAATGAATTGTTGTAAGTCAAGAACTATCTATACATCAAATAAATACTATTGTGAAAAACCGATGAGAGATTAAGGATCAGCATGCAATCTAGTAGCAAGAGTTGATCTACGTTCTTTTTTTCAAGTTCAGATGTTGGCTCTTCTAAGGCTACTGAAAAATAGATTATATCTGAATCATTTTCCAAAATCCATACAGTAAAGGATTAATCAGCAATCAATGCTGGACAACTCTCTTTAAATGCCCCCTCGTTCCAGGGGAAAAAGCACAGTGCTGACCAAATATTTCATTATAGAGGAGGGTTTGTTTTTAATTCAAAAAGAAGGAAAGGCAGTATTTTTGGGGGGTTGGGTGGGGAATTAATTAGAAACAAGGAACAAATCTCACACCATCCTGTAATTTTCCCTTCTTTGATCTCATTCTGGCCAATACAAGCAATGCGCTTGGAGCCTCTTGTGAAGTTTTCAAAGGTAACTTTTTGAAAACAAAGGAACTTAGGAAATCTCTCCTAATTGAGGAACCCCATCCAGGGGAAAAAAATAGAGGAGGGACATCTAAAGCAGCAGAAAGATCAAAGGAGATTTAGAAACACAGGCTGTTCCATGAAATACAATAAAGCATCCTTTGACACCCAAGAAGGCGATGCAAAACAATTTCATCTCAAGTTACAACGTGCTCCATATTAATTCCACCGTCCCACATTGACTGTGCAGGGTTTCAGAGAAGGGCCTTCCCCGGGATTAGCCCGAGACAGAGACTAGATGGCTGCATGGGATGGAAATGATACCCAGGAGCCCGGGAGCCACAGTCGTGTTTGTAAACGGAGGCGTATCCCCCAAAGCAAATGGAAGCCTAAAGACATAACTATGGCGGCAATTACTTTCTCTGCTAGAGCAAAGCATTTTCTGGAATATTCCATCAATAGTCATTTGCTCTTGAACGAGAGAGGAAAAAGGAGCTGTGGATGATCAATCAAAAAGAAACAAAACACACTCTTCTAAGGGTGGGAGGGAGGAAGAACCCAACCTCCAGAGAAGTGAACAGCTTGCACTTAGTCAAAAGAAAATCAATACATACCCAGAGAGGCTAAGACCGTTGTCCCCTAAAACCTGTCCTGGAAAATTATGGAGTTCAAATGCACAGAGCATCTGGGGGGGGGGGGAGAGGGAAGGAGAAGGGGAGAAAGGGAGGAAGAGATGGAGAGATGGAGGAAGAGAGAGGGAGGGAAAGAGATATGAGCCCCATTTGTCAATTCTCAGGAATTTGGTGGAGTTCATGGCGGTGCAGAGCTGTTGGCAATATAATTAGTTCTTGCTTGCATGATATCTTCTGCTTCTGAAGCGATTGGAGCTGAAGACTAGAGAACATTGGCAATAGAGATGCAAGGATAATCAAACATGGCTGGGCTATATTCATGCTGCACTTGGATGCTGCTCTGGGCACAGTGTGTGCCGTGGCTGCAAATATGGACTATTATGCATTTCTAGAAGAAGAAGTAAGCAGTTGCTATGGAAGATCATGTAGATCAGGGTTGCCTAAGCTTAGCCACTTTAAGACTTGGGGACTTCAACTCCCACAATTCCCCAGCCAGCATGGTCTTCAAAGTGGCCAAGCTTGGACATCCCTGATGTGGATGCTTCAGAAAACACCCCTTCCAAATCTGAGTTATATTTTTTAAAAAACCCCGCACATCAGGAACAAAGGAAACATCTCATTTATTTGACATTGCGTTCAAGAGATATTCTGCCAATAATAAAGCATGGAAACGAGATTTTATTCCCTCCTGAGCTTTTGATTCAGGTTGCCCTGATCACAGTTGCCAAAACCGACCCACAAAGGTGCCAATTGTTGTCATCTCTTTTTTTTTATTTTTCCGTATTTGCTTGTGATGTCAATGGGGCTCCAGGTCGCTCTTCTAGATAGGCAAAGTTTCCAGGTGTTGGCCACTAGAGGCAAATTCAAAATAAATTTAGCAGTCTCACAAAATAAAACTGCAAACGAAGCAAGAGAAAAAAGGACTGTGGGGGAAGACACGGGAAACTAATAATTCAAGGTGCATTTCCAAAAGCTTGAAGACTGAAAAGGAAACATTTTTTTATACTAACCAACCAATTAGTATTTCCAACCGCAATTCCTATTATTTAATTTTTTAAAAACAACCACAAATAATTTAGTTAATAGTTTTGCATGGCCCTTTGACTTAACACCCCCCCCCCAAAGACAGGTATTTTTTCCCCATCTTAACATCACCGATACTGAGAAACTCTGAAGTAGTTGGACCAATTGGCGATCTTCCCCTTCCATCTGTCTTTTTATTCTCCTTTATCTCACAAAAATTATGTGTCCACCCCCCCCCGCCCATCGTTGCTTTAAATAAATAATATGCCACAACAGCTACTGCTGCAGTGACTGTGAACTTGTTCCCAAATGCATAATGACTTCATTGAATTCTAGCGTCCTTCGAGCTCCTAGTTTCCCCCCCTTTTCAGTGGCTTTTTTGTCTTCCTCAGTGACTACATTAGGGCCACAACAGATGGTTTATCTAAGGCATCTTTCATTAGTGCCTTTTAAGATAAATAAATAAAATAAAGCATCCTGCATGTTCCTTGAGTCGCTTCCAGTATCTCTGCGATTTGCTTTAATGTTGTCCCTGTTGTGTTGGGGTAGAGGAGAGGCAGGGGGAAGGCAAGCAAGATTCTTGCAAGATTATTTTATTGCTAGATTCTCTCTTTCTCCAGAGTCACCCCAGAAAGGAGTGGTCAATCTCGAGGCCCTGAATATCATGTACCAAAGACTCAAAATATTTACAAAGAGAAGCAGCTGCTTCGAAGACTTATGACTTCAATAGGTCCAGAATTTCTTTTCTTTTTTTTGAAAAAGTTTTTTTTATAACAAAAACAAAAACAGACAAATAGAACCATCTTTCTGTTCAACAATGTGTCAGTTGGGTACATATATCTTGTGCACATAGTCATATTATCATACATACCTTATTTATATTTATAGCCATTCTAATCAGTATTTTATATCACTTTTATCAATTGTTGTATTGTCATTAACATTATTACTTTCTTTCAAAATTATATTTAATATTCTTGCTCTTACTCTAACTCAATCAATTATCAATTATATTATACTGTTATTACATATTTCAATTTCTTACTCTTCTCTCTAGCCATTCATAAAATACATTCCAAATTTTATAGTAATCTTTTTCTTCCTGTTCTCTAATTGCCATTGTTAATCTACTCATTTCTGCACATTCCATTATTTTCTTAATTATTTCCTTTTCTGTCGGAATTTTCTCATTTTTCCAATTTTGTGTAAATACAATTTTAGCTGTTGTTAATACATTAATAACCAAATACATCATCTCTTTATTGTAACCTTCAGGCAAAGAATAGGTCCAGAATTTCTGTGACTATTCAAGGCCGTTGTTATGCGAGACAAGCCCAATTTTGCAGCCTGTTTTTCTGTCACACTTGTTAAACAAATCCCTGCAGTTGCTAAGGGAATCATGTGGCCATTAAAGGAATCCAGCTTTTCCCATTGTGTTTGCTTGTCTTCCTGGCCTCCTGGGAAGGTCCCAAATGGACATCACATGACCCCAGGCCTAGCCACCATCGTAGCTTTTACATGCCGGCTTCCAGGCAACCAAGTTTCAATCTCATGACTGCACGGAAAACTGTGATAGTCATAAATTAACACTGCAGTCAATTCTGTCCCTTACGTGTAACTCTCTTCTCTCTAGGGTTTTATACTTAAGGATGTGATGCAGTGCAGGTTTTTCCAGGGTGTGTACTTTTCCCCCCAACCCTCATTTAGCAAAATATTTCTTACTACTTCCGAAGTAGTAGACAATCTGAATGTTTGTTTCCAGGACTGCAAAAGGCATCAAGAGGATAACTCGTAACTCAGGCCAGACAATTCTAGAGCAGCCCACATACAATATAGACACTTGATCACAAAGAGACTTTTTATTGTATTTTGGATGATCTAGAGCAGCGGTCTCCCATGCTTGGCAACCTTAAGACTTATGGACTTCAAGTCCCAGAATTCCCCAAATTTGACCAAATGCCATTGGGGGCTC
>JANHFN010061583.1:0-11108 GCA_032468175.1 Toxicocalamus goodenoughensis
AAACCGGCTGTGAGGCGCGTTCATGCACAGTGAGGCAAGTTTGCCCACGGCTCGCGTGCTGGTACAAATGGCTCTGTGTGTGCCACCTGTGGCATGCGTGCCATAGGTTCGCCATCACGGAGCTAGACAATAGTCATCATCGTAGTTCATCCTCATGCACATTTTCAGTCCAAAAAAGGGCAAGTCTTACCATCTCCAGACTCGCAGCTGAAGACAAGGAATCTTGTGATTGATGTCTATAGGAGAGCCCACCAGGCTGAGAAGACTCTGGGGAGAAATATTCCGTCAGAAAGTCTCAATTAGCTGGGGTTGAAACCTCACAATCTTCCTCAACGGTCGAGAATCAGCTTTCGAGATTTCTCCGCTTAAATCTCTGAACGAAATCTAGTCTCTACCGGTTTTAATTCTCTAATCATACAAAAATATCAGGAGTCTGTTCCCTAAAAAAAAATATGAACCAATGTGGCTGCGACTGACATTCTGGATGTTTTCTAACTCTCCCTTCTTTCTCCGTATACGGGTGGTCCTCGACTTACGACGGTTTGCTTAGTGGCCGCTCGAAGGGACAACTGCCTTGAAAAAAGGGACTTATGACCGTTTGTCACACTTAATGACCATCGCAGCATCTTTATGGTTGTGTGATTTACGTTCGGATGTTTGGCGAGTGGTTTTTTTTTTTTAAAGTTTGAACTACCTTCCCAATGTTGGCTCAAAAGCGGGTCTGGTTTCTTCCTTCCTTTCATCCATCCATTTCTTCCTCTCTCCTTCTTTCTCTTTTCTTCGCCTTTCTTCCTTCCTTCCTTCTTTCCTTTCTTCCTCTCAGAAGCCTTCTTTGCTCAGAATCCTTTCATCATTCCATCCATCCTTTTCGTTTCTTTCCTTCTTCCTTCCTCTCCCTCCCTCCCTTTTCTTCCTTCCTTCCCTCTCCCTCCCTTTATTCCTACCTTCTTTCCCCTCCATTTTCTTCTTTCCTTCCTTTCCACTCTCTCCCTCCCTTTTCTTCCTTCCTCACTGTCCCTCTCTCCTTCCCTCTCCCTTTTCTTCTTTCCTTCCTTCTCTCTCCCTCCCTCCCTATCCTTCCTTTCTTCTTCCCCTCCAATCCCCTCCCTTTTCTTTCCTTCCTTCCTTCCTTTCCCTCCCTCCCTTCCTCTCTTTTCTTTCTTTCTTTCTTCCTTCCTTCCTTCCTTCCTTCCTTCCTTCCTTCCTTCCTTCCTTCCTTCCTTCCTTCCTTTCCATGCAATTGAAGAGTTGGGTGGATAGTAAAGCATAGTTGCAACTGATATGATGGTTTCTTGGTCTTTGGGGCTTCGAAAAACAAGAAAGGAAAAACACTGCATATGTATAGCACTTTCTAATGGCGTTCTACAGTATAGGGAATCTTCAAAGTCGCAGAACCTTAAACTAAGATCTATTTCTCAACAATAATAGTTGAGTTTTAGCTTTGGACGTTGCCATTTAGAGTCATAATGTATCCCTGTCTAAATGCTTAGTGACATATAATATGAAACTATTTGGGTAGGACAATTATTTGGAACTTTGGATTTTTTTAAGGATTTATATTTAGTTTGTTATTTAATGAACTAAGGCTTCATAATTTCTTTATGATTTCTTTCTTTTGTTTGTATCTTTAAAGTTTTATAATGAAATAAAAACTGAATATATTTATGACTGTAGAAATATACTCAATAGAGGAATCTACTGCAGGATAATTAAATGTTGCTATTTAGAAAGCAGACATGTTAAAAACCACACATCAGATCTGTAGTTGGAAACAATATCACAGGACAGGGGAATACAAGAGAGAAATACTTTCTCCTGTGGAAAAATAGTATACAGTAGTAAACTTCCTAAAATAGGAAGTTTAGCCTCTGACCAAATTTTAGAGATGAGATCAATATTGAAGAACATTTTAATTTATATAATTCTAAATTGAATCAGAATCACTTGGAAAGGCAAAGAATTCAACTTTTTTTATTATGGACTTTGTCAAATCAACAGTTCTCACAAATGATTTTTAATAAATAAGAGAGATTTATTAACACAATCATTGGCTTAATGTGGAACGTAGCATGTTTGCATGTTATAAAAAGTTTGTTACTATAGAAGTATCTTTAATACTTATGTGATACAGTATAATTCATGAGATTTTTAACATTGATTTTGTTAAAACACAGATAAACTATGCAAAAACTGTATTGTATGAAAATTGATACATTGCTTATTCTGTATAGTAAAATACTAAACTTCACTATTCAAAATCTTCCAAATATATTTCTTATTTTAAACACACTGTAAATAGTGTGTTCTAATTTTCATACAGTACAAAGTTTTGTAATTTTCATTTACTCTTCTTTTTGAGCAATGGATATCTAATCAATAAACAATTATAACCATATTCAATTTCTAATATTCATTTCATGGCTTTTTTTCATGTGCATAGCCAATTAAACTGTTAACTATTTTAGGTATGATGAGTCTATTTTGTGTAAAGAACATGGTAATCTTTGTTTCAAAGTAACACTTCTACCTTATCAGAACTGGCATGTTGTAGTTCTGGTTTATAATGTGTTCATGTTCATGTCCAAGTCTGAAATTAGCTGAAAATGACTTGAAGTGCTGGGAAGCATTTAAGTCATTTTTTATTACTAGACAAAATGGTAAACTTGATCCCAGTTTTTCCATTTCTTTCTGCCATTTCTTGGTCCTTACACATTAGGAACTTTGTGATTATTCCTCCAGTTCTTTCAAAACTCAAAACTGGCTTCTGGTTTTATAACCTTTCTATAGTTTCATTTGTTCACATGAGGCTTTGGTTGTAATGTAGATTGTTTTCTTTATAGAACATGGTCCCCTCTGTGTTTTCCTCAGTACGGAAAGAAGAAAATGTTTAACTGCAGTCCGCTGATGCACATTTTTTTGGCATACAGGCTTTAGCCTTTATGGATGTTGAAAAAAATAGTCTAAAATATCATTGTGGCAGGAAGATGAGATATTTTGAAAATGGGTCATTTTTAGAAAAGGGAAAGGCTATTGCTCCTCAGTTCTACTAAGAGGAAAAAGTCTCCTAAATCTTCACTGAACTGTTGAAAGTTTAATTAGTTTCCAATTAGCATTAAAAAGGCTGAACTAAAATATTATTTGGATAATATGTGTTCTATTGCATCTCTCTTTTAATTTCTATTGTTTGAGAGTAGCTCTTTTTATTTGGTTGCAGAGATTTGTTTAGAGACAAAAAGTAAAACCTAATCTCTTTTGCCTTATCTTAATTTTTTATTGCTTTACATAATGTTTCTCTGCCTGGTTCAGTTTATGTATTGCAACTAAGAAATCAGATATACTTTTTAAGGTAGAAGTGTGGATTAATTAATGCAATCTTCTTTTCATAAGCCAAGAATACTTCTTTAATATCCCTCAATCTGGCAATTGTTCCAGTAAATTCATAGACATTTTATCATATCCTACTTGTCCTTCAGACATTGAATCAGAGTTGCTTGTAACTGTCATCTGTTCTGTCTGTTGCCCAACCCAGGAACTGAGAACTAAACTATACAACTTTTGCTTGAAGGCCTGCACATGATGTAACACATCATTCTGTTAATTTTTTGTTCCATTGTCCAATGTTTCTACTGTTAATAGCTTTTTACCAATATTCAAGCAAATTCATTAAAACTAGTTGAAACAGTAGCATTCTTTGCTTCCTTGTATGAGTTATAGCTTCTCGGGTATTGAAAGTAACATTATCGCATACATCTCTTGTACATGCCTCTTCTTTGTTTTAATTTGACTTTCGTTTTATTCTTTTCCCTTTCCAGCATTACACTTTTTCTTTAAGGATTATCTTAATCAGTTTTTTTTCTTCTATCTCTACTTTTTTTATCCATGGACTTTACAGATTAGTAGGATTGTGCAAGTCTTAAAATTCCCAAAGAGATAAATTGTTATAAAGCACCATCTGAGAAAAATGCTACAGCATATAATAAAGAACTGTTTCGAAAACAATTATTAGTGTGGTGATTTCTTTAGTGCATTGTGAGAATAATTTCTTTATATTCTGATTAGAAGGCTGATTAAGTATGAATTGCATGTAAATTTATTAGGTGACTGCACAGCTGTCTGGAAAACCACAACTTATCTTATTAAATTGGAGCGATATAGCAAGTAATCCATAAACTGGAGTGTTATATCAAAGTTATAAGATTTCCTTTTGGGATATTTTCAACATTTTCATTAATGATTTAGATGGAGAGATTAAGATGGTTCAAATTTGTAGATGGCACAGATTACAGAAGTAGGTAAAAATAATAGATAAATTTAGAAGAGGTTAATGCAGGTTCTTTATCAGAAAGGAAAATAATATGGTCAGCTGCTGTTATCTGGCCTAATTAAAAAAACGTGTTGGAATAATAGTTTATCACAACATGAATAAACATTGTAACATAGATTTTGGAAAAGAAGTTTCCAAATAATAGTTATTCATAGTATTCTTAATTGGTCAGACCCACTTTGAGTATTATGTTCACTTTTATCAGTATCGGAGGAATTGGAAAAGGTGCCGAGAAGGGGATGATTGGGATTGGTTATTACAGCATATAGAAGAAGCATATTACATTTCTTTAGGTAGCCGAAAGGATGTCCCACACAAAATCAAGACTCCATTGCAATTAGGCCAGAGTGCAGGACATGGAATAAAGTTATTTAATTAAAAGCAATTTCCAATTAAGTGTTATAAAAATGAACCACATGTAAAGGAGGTGGTGATATCCTTTTTGCTCAATGTATTTATGCAGAGGTTGGACATTTCTCTGTTTTTCTTCATGACCTTCATTGCCAGGGGATTCCACCTAATGACATAAATGATTCCTTTGGAGAAATGATCTTAATTAATATTTGATATTGACGTAAACTTGCCTTTCTTTCTATATATCACTCTTCAATAGCCATTTCCTTTCTTATAAATCTTCTTAACCCAGTAGATTTACTTACACTATATGTTAACATTTTTCTTTGGTGTTTTTCAAAAGTAAATTGACCTCTAGCTGACCAAAGTTTGGCATAAGTACAAACTTTCAGCTTTGTTTGGAAATACAGTTAGATATATATGTCTTGGGCCAGACTTCTATCCACATGGTTCCTATCAACTCATGGGAGTCTTTTCTATCCCACTGACACAAATTTTAGATCACTTTTCCTGATTGTATGCATGCATTTAGAAGAAAGACAGGTATGTGTGCGCATATAAAAACTATCCTGAATATTTTCAAAAAGCATTTGTTAAGAGATGTGTGGGTATGTGAACATAGATCATAAGGAGATTCCTGCTGCATGACAAACCTATCTGATCTCGCATTTTCAGTCACTCAGTGGCCAACTGAAGGTATTGGAGTCACTGGCAGTTAAATGGCATATAACCGTGATGGCGAACCTATGGCACGCATGCTGGAAGTGGCATGCAGAGCCACTTCTGCAAGCATGCAAGAGGTCGCCTGGAAGAGCCCCACTGTGTATGCGTGTCCGCTGCACGCCTGCCAGCTGATTATCAGGTATTTGGGGCACAAGCATGAGGGGCGGGGATGTGCGGGAGATGCACATGCATACGCAGAGACGTGTGGCGCATGTGGGGGATCTCGTGCACATGCGCAGAGACACATGGCTTGAGCAGGGGGGTCAGCCGCACATGCACCAAGCTGCATGGTGGGGAGTGGCACACGCATGTGCAGGGGGTGTGGAGGGCTGCGCACATTGCCTTTTGGGTGCTGGCGTGTGAGTGCAAGCGCACATGCAATTTTCAGCACAGGAGCCCACCACTGGCATATAACATTAATTATTACTATTATTGTGTTCACATGTGCTGTCAGCCAGATAGTTAGACTGGATTTGACATTTTTGTTCAACTATACAGTCTTCTCAAGAACCTGGGATAGACAGATGTTATGTACACAACATTGTGAAATCACAGCTGCCAGTTCTCTGTCCCTCATATACACCACATACTTCCCAAGAACCTAGAATGTGATAATGTTTCAGCATGATATATTTGTGGATATAAGCAGTGAAAATTTTTTTGTAATTAACTGATGGAAATTTTGACACACTGTTATTTAGAATGTTATTAAATAAAACTTTATTAGTTTTCATTAAAATATTTTAACCTGTTGTTCTCAACTACTTTTTCAATGTTATGTTCCCTCCATTTTTTCATTACTGGTATATGACAATTTTTACAGATGTTCCAGTAAATCATTTGTTTGACTATGTTTTGTTGTTTATAATCAGCTTCAATCTTGCAGGAGCTGATTATATGATTGTATTCTTAAAATTCATTGATTGGAACTATACACAATACTCTGAATATGGTCTCCTTATAGTCTTGCACTATATTAGCAGTTCTGTTTTCAATTCACTTCCCGATTGAAAATCATCTCCTAATTTATTTATTTTTGCTTTTTTACAGTAATTGCACAAGGAGTGGTATTTTCAATAAAGAGAGTCCGTAATAACTTTTTCCCAATCAGTCACAGCCAGTTCCAATCCCATGCATAAAAAAAATGAAATCTGAGATTCCAAGAAATTAAATAGTAGGGCACATTTTAGTTATTGCAAAATATAGAATGAAATGTAGCACTATATTAATGGTGCCAGAATGGTATAGTCTGGATTGATGTGCTCCTATTCCTTAATTTTTTTGAAAGTTTCTGGTTTCCATATATAAATTTGGGGTCAAATTTGTACTATGCAAGACATTATTCAGAAAATATATTTTGAGAAACATAGTTTCAAAACTTTAATAAAGATACATAATATTTAATGGTACATCTGTTAAGAAGATTGGATTGAACTTGTTAAATTTCATCAACAAAGTATTGTAAGAAGAAAAGAAAGAGAAGGATGTACTGTAAGTTGCTATTCTGTCCTGAAAGCTTGTTCAACAAAATCTTCCTAGTGCATATATTATATACATGGATTCACTGACATCAGCCCACTGAACAGAAAATTGGGACAACAAAGCAATATATATGTGAATTCAGGTATTTTTGGGAAAGATATGTACTTGTTCTGGACTTTCCTTTCTTCACAGTTATTGATCTGACTGTTGCCACATTATTGGCCATTTGAAGTGGAAGACATTCTGAATGTATCATGTGTATCTGTGGAAGCAGCTGCCAGCAAGCCTCTAAAACTTCCTTATTGTCCCTCTGAAGAACTTGTAAACCCAGATCCTGTTGCAATAGTGCTTATCTAGTATCTGATTCTGCCACTTGTATTTTCTATTCAACATCACAAGCTATTTAAATTGGTAAATACAGAGGGAGGAGACTTCAGGGAAACAGAGCATAGGAGACTTATATGCTTCTCGGAATGAATATATGAAACCTTGGAGTAGAGTTGATAGATAACGCTTTGAGCAGAATTGTCATCTAAACCTTGTCAGAATGTTTATTCGTAAATAATGCTACATTGCTTAAAATCCATTGTGTTTTTTTACATTTCTAGAAAACATGTAAAAATATTTAATTCTGCCAATCATTCGACTCACACTACTCATAATAGTAACGTACAAAGAATACCGTATATAACTTAAACCTTTCTTGGTTCCATTGTGTGCTCATGTTTTCTATATGTACATTTTAACTGTCTCTTTTTCTTTTTTCTGTATTAGATTCAGTTTCCAATGGCCTATGGGAGGACACCTTTTGAACAATTTCTTTGCCGTTTAGTTCCTTTTATTCAGAAGGGATCTGTGGGAGTCACTGTTCTTAATCTCTGTGCTCTAAGTGTAGACAGGTAACTATGATGAATGTGATTGGGTAACAAGGAGTAATAATAGATAATACTAAGTAATAAGGGGAATTTACTATAAATACAGGGTTCCGTTGAACTCAGTTTAGAGCTGACATTATTTTTATTGCTTGACTGTTTTCTTGGTGTCCTTGTAGAAGAAGAAATTAAAAAGCTTTTTGTTTACCAAAACACTGAAAAGTTTTTTGTTTTCCTTGATCCAAACATTTGACCTAAAGAGCGGTTGAGAATTCCTTTCTGAACATTTTTCATATATGAAAAATTATCAAGAGACACTGAACCAGACACAATAACTGAATGTTATAGGATGACCTGGAGTTTTAAAACTTTATTTAGATAAATAGCTTCTTGCTTAATTTTCAAATTTAGCCCCTCAACCTGTGTTGTATTTCACTATATTATTTTTCTCAGTATAACAATACTTCATTGATTAATTGTAAGGCCCCAAAATATTCTTTTAATAAAGTGAACCAAAGAACCATGAAATTTTCTGACACAATTTTGATCATATCGTATCTAGGGAAGCTCCCAGGGTCCCAAGTAACTATGTTTTGGAGAAAATTGAAGGTCCAACCTACTTTAAATGCTTTTCACCTCTTTAAAAATTGATGATTTCTTCAACTGGCTCATTTTTCCCATGAATACCCTAGACTTTGTATATCTAAAGCAGCCATTTTGTTCATTAACACAATTCAAGAATGTCAGAGTGTACAGTTTTAGGTGTGTCCATGTCAGCGATATCATTGATATAATCAGTCAAATCCTTTATAGACAAAGGCCAAGGAAGTGAGAAGTGTAGCCCTGGCCATAGGAAAATTACCTTCTCTTGTTCTTCCAGGGGCAGGGCTGAGAAAGATTATCTATAACTGGAATGTCTGTCTACTATTTGGAACTACCTTGGCTTTCTTTTGCAACAGTCATTCTACTTCCATTTTTAAGTCTTTCTATTTTGTGTTATTTTCCCGTTCTTTCTCTTGTTTGCTACTCTCTCCAGGTAGTATCCAATATCTAAACTTTTTTGTCTTTCTTATTAACTTATCAAGGTGTTTATTATGATTGGTCTTTTTTTGCCACATATATTTTATCTCTATTTTCAGGTCTTTGTATTTTGTTATTTTCTCCAGTTGTTTCCTTTCTATTCTCCTGTCTCCAGGTTTTTATTATTATATATACCTTACAATGTAAAATCACAGCTGCTATTTCTTAACTGGTGTTGGCCTTCGTATGCATCAAGTTCTTTACAGGAACCTAGGCTATCATACTGTATCAACATAGTATATATGTGGATTCAATCAGTGTGGCCTTTTACAATTTACAGATGGAAATTTTGTCAATGCACATATTTTCTAATTGCTGTCCATGGTTTTATGGTATGGCACCCAGTGTACTGATAAACACTGAGATTACCAGGGTTTATATCAGCTTTAATTTTCAAATCTGATACTTTCTTCTCAAATTCTTTGTCCTCTTTTCTACTCTTCTCTAAGTATTGCCACATCAATTATTTAGATTTTCTTCTTTTCAACCACAGTAAATCTGGTCTGCTGTGAACCAAGATTTTATCAGTTTGTATTCAGATATCCCACAATATTTTATCATGCTTGTTCTTCACTACTTTTTCAACTATGTGTTTTCACCAATTTTTCATTAAACTGGCACATATTTGAAGAATCTTGAAATTGTCTGTTGTATTATACCTGTCTTGAAAATTCTAACTTTCATAAAGAGCTGAAGCTGACAATGTAAATTTCTCTGTTTATTTTAGGTATCGAGCAGTTGCTTCCTGGAGTCGTGTTCAGGGAATTGGTGTCCCCTTGATTACTGCCATTGAAATTTTTTGTATTTGGGTTTTTTCCTTCGTCCTGGCTATTCCAGAAGCAATGGGTCACACCACTATTGATTATCCTTATGATGAAGATCAGTACAAAGTCTGTTTGCTAGTAGGAAACAGCAGCTTCTTGAAAGTATGTTATTATATCAGCTATGCAAAACAATTTTGTTGTGATGATTGCTTGTCTTTTAATCAGTAACAATGGGACAATTTGGAGAATTAAGGATTAAGAAAGAGTGGATAAACAAATTTATCAAAGGCTATTAGTTTTGAAAGTTCAGTGTTACCTATGGGTTGGTAGATGGCATGCCACAAATATCAGTTTGAGATGGATATGAGTGCATCAGTGCTAACTGCTGACAACTGTGTGTAGTAGTTCTTGCAGCTTGTGGGGTAAGATTTTGAGAAGCCATGCCTTGTTTCTATAACTGAGAATGAGTGACTGGCCCAAACTTACGCAGATGGCTATGCCTCCAAATACTACTTGCAAAAGAACAGCCATATAAGAAAGAATGTTTCCTCTGTCTTGTGCTTGTGAATGTTTTGAAGACATTTGGTTGATCATTATGGACAACACCTTAAATAGGACTGCAAAAATCTGGGAACTACATGTAGGAGTTCAATTTCAGCTTTGTTTCACTTATTTCAACTTGCCCTTTCTAAAGTAGATTCTAATTAGAACACTGGCTTTTCCCCATTTACACATAACTGTAAGAAGGATATAGTCTGGTTGTTGTTTTCAACAACATCTTGTCTTAGCCCATGACCCAGAATGTCTTCATCTTTTCTCAGCCCATGACCCAGAAAAGGTTAAATCATTCATAGCTGTACGAGCATTATAGTTTTTCTCCTGGAACTGACAACATCCAAGAGCAATTACAGATTAGCTAAGTGTATATAAATGTGTGGGATCCTTGTAGTGTTTATAGGCTATATCAGGCTGATTTGGACTCATAGTCTCCATACATTGATTCCTGGTTTGCCATAATTTCACTGCTGACTCTGTCAAGAGTTAGATATTAAGGTCCAGTAATCTATTAGGATTATGTAATAAGTGTAGATTCCTCAGTTTGCAGCTTTGATTTGGTCTTTAACTTTTGGGCCCTATATTTCTTTTATCACAGGACTAGAACTGGTATTCTGAAACAGTGGAATGAAATTGCCAAACAGGCTGAAATAGCAGAACATTAAAATGGTGCAGCTACCCCTCTATCCCCACCCCCACCTCTTTGCCTTCTAAAAATAATACGTAGGAGTTTTAAATATTAAATATTTATTTGTTGTCTATATATTGAAAAAATGCAGTTGGTGACTCATCTACCTCCATAATATCATCTGCCTGCCTGCCTGCCTGCCTGCTTGCTTGCTTGCCTGCCTGCCTGCCTGCCTGCCTGCCTGCCTGCCTGCCTGCCTGCCTCTCTGCCTGCCTGCCTGCCTGCCTGCCTGCCTCTCTGTCTGTCTGTCTGTCTGTCTGTCTGTC
>JANHFN010061656.1:0-11105 GCA_032468175.1 Toxicocalamus goodenoughensis
CTGGTATATGGTGTGTCCTAGTGTGCCATCTGTTTTTTTTGTAGATTAGTACATCTAGGAATGGTAGTTGTTTGTTTCCGTTTCCATGGTGAATTTGATTTTAGGGTGTGTGCTGTTTAGGTGTGTTAGGAAATTGTTTAGGTTTTCTTTTCCATGGGGCCAGATCACAAATGAGTCATCAATGTATCTTAACCATAGTTTGGGTTTGTGAGTGACATTAGCTAGTGCTCTGGATTTGAATTCTTCCATGAACAGGTTTGCAATGATGGGTGACAGTGGTGATCCCTTAGGGATTTTCTTGTATCTTTGTTCTTTGTATATGAAATATGTGTTGGTTATGCAGCGTTCTGCTAGTTCCATGAGGTGTTTGGCTGGTTGGTGTTTATTTTTGATGATTTCAAGAGTTTCTTTTATTGGGACGTGAGTGAATAGTGAAACCACGTCAAAACTTACAAGCAGATCTTCTTGTTCCACGTGTAGATCTTTTATCATTTCCAAGAAGTGGTATGAGTTTTGTACATGTGAATCTGCTGTTTCAGCAGGGGGCTGTACTTGCTTTACTAAGTGTTTAGCTAGGTTTTGTAGTGGTGGTCCTCTGGAGCTGACTATGGGTCTGAGAGTGGGGATCACTCCAGATCCTGGTGGTGTGTTGGAGATCCAGAGCTCCAAAGAGCTCTGCCGGAGTAGAACAATGGATCCAGCCGAGAGGCTGTTTTGTGATGGGAAAGGATCCGCTTCTGATCCCAAAGGCTGAAATGTTTGGGGCTCTTTAAGGAGCTTTCAATTTCTCTTGTCGAAGGACTCTTTCAATCCATCCCTGCCTGGGAAAATTGAGACTTGCAGTTAGCAGGGTCTGATCATGGGCTCCAGAAAGTAGATCCCAGTGTAAGCCGGTGCTTTGAATGGCAACACATCCTAATCAACATAGCGATTGGTGTTTAGGTCACTTGCTAAACTGTGTCTCTTTTAACCATGGCTTCTTTTAGCAGTCCCAATGTTCTCATGGCACCAAAGGAAAACTGCCCAACATTCAGGGTTAGCAGGATGGATGAAGCAAGCCTCTCTAGAGCCAAGCTGAGGACACAACCAGCTACAAAACAAGAAACAAACCTCACAAAAAGATCGGAAATCAGAATTTGGGAACAAAGTTTATTGCCAATCACCCCTAGTGAGAAGCAGGTTCAGCCACACACCCAATTCCAGGTCCCTGCTGATAGGGTGGAGAGGTCCAGGCTGCTGGTTGATTTAGGAGGTCTCCTGCCCAACACTTTCGTGGTGGCTGAATGGATTCTAGGTTTTGGATCTCTGCTTCTGGAACCAGACCTGAAAAAACCAGGAAGGAGAGCAAGACCAGCCCTGTTATTGGCCTTGGTTTTCTCTGCCTTCTTCACTTTCTTGTCCCCAGATACCCCTTGACCCCATTGGTGGGATGCACATTGCCTTCCTTCTTACAGGTATTCAGGGCCTCGGGGATGCCAAGTGTTTTCAGGCCTAACAGATGATGCACCTCGAAGGCCACAGTGAAGGAGGCCAATGTTTATTTGGTATAAATCGTCTACTACTTCCTCTCTCAGCTCCAATTTTGGCCCATTTTCCTGAAGGGAAAAAGAAACATGAAGGACACCACGCAGCCTAATTTGGCTCGAATTGATGATGCACCTGGAAGGCCTCAGGGAAGAGATCCCCACGTGCTCCATGGTGTAAATCGTCCGCTTCTTCCACTTGCCTCTCGCACCTCTGACTTTGGCCCATTTTCCTGAAGGGGAAAGAAATGTGAAGTCCAATTTGTCTCTGGCAGGAAAAAGGGCAGGATTCATACTTCTAGGCCACATATATAAAAGAAAAGCATATATATATAAGCAGTGGTGCGGTGCCGTGTATATATAAATGGGCTAATTCTGAAAATGAGCAGTGGTGTGGTGCCGTGTGAACGTATGTGAATATATATATTTTAAGAAGGCCGCTTAAAATGGGCACTGCTGTTGGGTCCTCCACTGATATCCAGAGGATGCAAAAGAACCTGAAGGAAACGGGATTGGCCCCCAAAGTGGTTTGGCACCTTCCAAACATCCAACGGAGCTTCAGTTCTCTCTGCTCTGAATTTGTTTGCAAAGGCCCACTCTATCTGACCTCTCATGGAGGGGAGAAGTTGGGGCCTTGAAGGCTTCAGAGAGTTCCAATACTCTTTTAAGAACTGAAAACTTTCTCACTTTGCCTGCGTCTCGGAGCCCTCTGCTCCTTCTCACCCCCCATCTCTCCTTTGGCCTGGTTGGTGGGACAATCTGTCCTTACGGGGATATGGGCCTCCAGGTGGCCGAGCCCTCACGGGCCTCCTAGCCAGGGGTAGGGGTGCATCTAGAAAACCTCAGTGAACCCGGCCACAGTGCTCCTTTGTGTAAATCATCCGCTTCTTCTTCTGCTCACCTTTCGCAACTCCGACTTTCGGCCATTTTCCTGAAGGGAGAGAAAAACCAAGAGCTCAATGAGAAGCGCAATTTGGATAGGATGCCCGCCTCAAGACCGCATTCACATGACATTTCCTCGGTTTGGCAATCAGCTTGAACCCTGGAAGGGTGGAATTCTTTTAATCTGAAGGGGGGGGAAAAAAAACCCCACCACCAACCAAACAAGCTTCCCAATCCATGCCGGTGGGAGGTTTTTTTCACCAAGCTGGTTTAGCCAAGTTGTATTAACATCCCCCCTAACAAATTAGCCTTGGATTAAACCTAGGATTCCATACCAGGGCAGACACCTTCCACCAAGCTAGTTAGCCGGGTGGTATTAACTTAATGGCAGGGGCAAGCAAGGTCTGACCGTAGGGGGCGGCAAACTCTCCGAGCTTTGCATGAATAAGCCTGGATTGGCCCAGGTGAAGGGAATTGCCCCAAACCCAGAGAAATCCCCTTCCTTGCATTTTCTACCCCCTAAAACTGAGTTTATAACGAATTGGATGCTTTGTTCCATCGGCCAGAGCCTGGCTCTCTCCAAAAGCTGCTCAATTCACGGCCCCAAACGGGCTAGAAAACGTTTTTAGGCTCGGCTAGCCAACACCCTCCATCTGCTTTGCCCCGTAAAGGGCATAAAAGGGTACAAACAGAGGAGGTGAAATGGAGCACACTGCAAAGGTGATTTCTTACCTGAATTGCTGAGGTTCATTTTGGATGGTTCTCTTTGCAGGAGAAAATGGCCTGTATTGGATCTCCGAGAGGTCGGATGAGGCTGCAGATATTTTGGGGATGGTTTTTTTTTTTATACCCTTCAGCCTTGGCCTCAATCTTTGACCCTCCCCACTGCCCAATGGGGGGGGGGGGAAGTGGGAGGATATCAGGATCCTTGCCTTTAAAAACAACCCTTTTGCTTTTGCTTCTTATTTACACAATGGAAAAAGAGGAAGAAGAAGAGCAAGGAAACAGGATTGGGCCTTCAGAACCTCCAATGGGCCTTCAAGGGTTCCCTCTTTAATCTTGGTTCCTGTAATTTCTTTTTTATTCCTGATCTGTGTTAACCAAATTTCCATTCCAAGAATAAGGATTCGAGGTGACATCGGACAAACCCTGTCTCACTCCTTTGGCTATATTAAATCTTCCACTAAAGTCAGTGTTAATCATTACAGTAGCTTGCCACAAATTTCCACTACCATTTTTTTTTTTCAAAATTTGGCCCAAACAGCATCTTTTATTTGATGTAGAAAGAATTCCCAATTTAAATTATCGAAAGCTTTTTGCGCATCCAGAAAAATCAGTGCTGCTTGTTGGCTTTTTTGAGGCGTTTTAACCATTGCTTCTTTTACCAACTCCAATTTTCTCATAGCACCAAAGGCAAACCACCCACGTTTAAGTTTTAGCAGAACGGTTGAACCAAATCAGGGAATCCTAAGCCTCTGTTAAGCCCAACTCAGGAAGCCTCCGGCCATAAAACCAGAACATGGTTAGGGGTAACCAAATAAGGCACTAAAATGTCCTTCTCCCACCCACCCATCTAGCCTACCACCCATGGTAGGCTCAAAAACACCCAGGATTTTGAAAACCTTCCTGAAGACCAAGATCAGAGTTAGTCAAATATGTCAGTTAAAGGGGGCATTTGGCATCTTTGGCTAATCTGTCTTTCTCCAAATTCTTTCTGCCTTAAGCCTGATCTTATGGCACCCCTGCAAAATAAGTCACTTAGTTTTCTGACTCTGGTTGGTGATGTTGGCTCAGGTCTCTCTCTCTCTCTCTCTCTCTCTCTCTCTCTCTCTCTCTCCCCCCCTTGCAGAAAGGAAAGGAAAATAGATGCCTGGCAGTTTTCACCCATTTTCTAGATAAGTGTTCCTTTCCATCTTGGCTTCTCTGGCTTGGAAAGAGGTATAAAGCCTGCAAACGCAGGACAATCTCCCCTCTTACTGAATCCAAAATACAAGGCATTTGTTTGTGAGTAAACTTACTTAACTCCCCATAATCCACTCCCAACAAGTTCCTTTTTTAAAAAAAAATGAAATCAGTTTTCCACTTAGCCTCGTTCTAGGAATAAGAAAACAGGGACCATCCGAGTTGGAGAACAAAGTTTATTGCAAATCATCCCTCCCTGGGAAGCATTTTCAGACACGCATTCTTTTTTTAATTTTTTTTAAAAGATATGCATGGTCCCCCCCCCTTAAAACGAAGTGCTCCAATGAATAAATAAAGGGCGCCTTTGATGGGCGTAGAAAGTGCAAGCTGAAAAATCCAGAGGCTGATCCTTCACAGACCAGTTACCTCCAATTCTCCCAACTTACTGCTTCGTTCCCATAAAAACCAGGCTGGGGCACCTCTCCCTCGGCCACTGAGCCCTGGGTCAAGCCTTCCAGCTCAGTGGAGACTCCGTGGAGACTCAAGGCTGAGTCAGGAAATGAGCAAGCCTGGGTGGAATAGTAAGGCTGCCCCAGCTGCAGAGTCTGCTGCTGCGGATGGTAGTGGGGGTAGGAGTAGGTCTCTACGGGAGGTTGCAGGAGTTGGTGCTGTGGGAGAGGTTGGGAAAGGGTGGGGACCAGTCCAGATCCAGAAGGAGCACTGAGGTCCCACGAGCTGTGCAGGACTGGGAGAGCAGACTCCACAGGCGCTGTTGGGACTTGCAACGTGGAAGGAGCTGCTACTAAGTCCTGGCTCCCTCCCAGCGATTGAAACGTTTGCGAGGGTCCTGGGAAGGCCCAATTGCTGCCCTGGGGCCTGGAGTCACCCCAGACAGGTCCAGCAGCGAGGGATGAATAGTCCAGACTGCCAGAGGTTAGCCTCGACTCCGGAGTTTCCTCCTGCCTGCTGCTTTCTCCATTTTCCACAGAGTTCAAAAGCTTCGGTTGCCTGGCTCTTCTGTTCTGGAACCAGACCTGGGGGAAAAAACAAGCAAGGAGAGAGAGAGAGAGAGAGAGAGTTTATTCTTTCCAAGGGGGAGAGATCACATCCAGGCTGCAGCGAGGTCCCTTCCAAGCCGGAGACCAAATTCCTTTCCTTCCCACAGTCTTCCCCGCTGCCCCTTTGCCCCGGGTCGGGTGTTGTGTGTGTCGCCCGGGGAGGGGCCCACATCCATCCCTTCTTACATGGATTCGCGCCTCCGGGATGCCAAGCTGGCGCGCCAAGCGCTCGCGGGCCTCGTAGCCGGGATACGGGTGCGCCTCGAAGGCCTCGGTCAGGCGGACCACTTGCTCCTTAGTATAAATAGTTCGTTTTCTTCTCTCGCCTCTGGGAGCTCCGAGTTTGGCCCATTTTCCTGAAGGGAAGGGGAGGAGAAGGGGAGGAAAAAGAAAAAAGAAAAACACAAGAGCGCAACGTGAAGCGCAATTTGGAGAGGATCCTCGCCTCCAGACCGCGTCCCCCACTCCTTCCCCCGACCTAGATGGGGCTTATATGTCTCAACGCGGTGGAGGAGTTCGGGGTTTGAGAATCGGCCCCGTTTTTCCCGAAGCTTCGTGGGCTTCACTTCTCAGAACCTGCCCAAAAAGAGAGAGAGAGAGAGAGAGAGAAAGAAAGACAGGGGGGAAAAAAACCCATCGATTAACACGCTTCCCGATCCAACACAGAAAGTTGGAAGGGACCTTAGAGGCTTTCTAGTCCAACCCCCTGCTCAAGCAGCAGACCCTATCAAAAGACCAGTTGGAGGTTTTTTTTTCTTTTTAACCGAACTGGTTAGCCGCCTTGAGTTAACTTACTGGTTTGGGGCAAGCAGGCGTGAGCTCCCGTTCACACGGCGCCGCTTTTCCAGTTTCCAGGACGCACGAATACCTCTACAAATGACCCAGGATTAAGCCTAACATACCGCGCAATTCGCTCGACTCGTTAGAATCGGCGAGCGCGGATCGCAGCCCTCCCCCCCCCCGTGGCCCGGGCGAAGGGAGTCGCCCCAGACTCAGAGAAATCCCCCTCCCCGCCTTTCTCCCGCCCTCCGTGGGCTTCACTTCTCAGAACCTGCCCCCAAAAAAGAGAAAAATAAATATAAAACCCATCGACCAACACGCTTCCCGATCCAGACTAGTTGGAGGTTGTTGGGTTTGTTTGTTTTTTAACCGAGCTAGTTAGCCGGCTTGTATTAACTTCTTGGTCGGGGCAAGCAGGCGTGAGTTCCCGGTTCACACGACGCCGCTTGTCCAGTTTCCAGGACGCACGAATTAGCCTGGCTTAAGCCTAGGATAGCGCGCAATTCGCCCAACTCCGGAGGCCGCGTCGGAATTGGCGAGCAAACCTTCCCGTCGCCCGGGCGGAGAAAGTTCGCCCCAGACAAAGCCCCCCCCCTCCTCGCGTTTTCTCCCCCATAAAAACCGGGTTAGGAACGAATTCGATGCTTTGCTCCATCGGCCCGAGTCTGACTCTCTCCAAAAGCCGCACAATTCACGGCCCCAATCGGGCTAGAAAACGAATTTTGTCCCGACTAGCCAACACCCCTCCGTTGTTTTGTCCCGTAAAGGGAGAAAGAGAGAGAAAAGGACAAACTGAGGAGGAGAAACGGAGCGCCCCAAAGGTGATTTCTTACCTGAGTTGCTAGGGTTCATTTTGGATGGCGAAGTAAAATTCCTTGGCAGGAGAAAACGGTCCGGATAGGATCTCCAAGAAGTCGGATGAGGCTGCCGATATTTTGGGGAGGGGGCTTTTATACTCTTCGGCCCTGGGCTCAATCTTTGACCCACCCCACCGCTGGGCTTCTTTATTGCCCAATCGGGGGAGTAGGGGGAGGTCGGGATCTTTGCCTTTTAAAATAACCCTGGCTGTTGGTCCCGCTTCTTATTTACACAATGGAAAAAGAGGAAGAAGAAGAGCAAGGAAACAGGATTGGGCCTTCAGAACCTCCAATGGGCCTTCAGTGGTCTCTGCTCTTAATTTGGCTGGAAAAATCCCCTTTATCTGGTCTCAGGTGGGTGGAAGAAGTTGGGGGGCCTGAAGGCTCTTGGGAGATTCTAAATTCGTAGATTTTAAGAACCCAAAGTCTCCCCATTTGGGCTTCTGGATTAGGAGTCTCTCTTCATGGAAGAGGTTGAATATTTAAAAGACATTTATTGCAGGCTCCTTAACCATAATGACCATGATGGCTGGGGAAGATAGGACCTGCAGTTAGCACTGCCCTATCGTCCCCTGCAGAAGATAGGTAAGCCAGTGCCTTGAATTGCAGTACATTATTCTTGAATATACTCCCTGGGGTGAGGTAGCTTGCAAAAACCAAGTCTCTTTTAAACCATGGTTCTTACTGCCCAACGTTAAGTTTTAGCAGAATGGTTGAACCAAATCAGGGAATCCTAAGCCTCTATTAAGCCCAATTCAGGAGGCCTCCAGTCATGAAACCAGAACATAAGAAACCCCGTTAGGACAATGAAATAAGGCACAAAAATATCCCACTCCCCCTTACCCTACCTCCCCTTAGTAACGCCCAAGTCTTGAAAAATTTCCTGAAGACAAAGATCAGTGTTAGTCAAATATCTAACTCAACCTGTAGAGATTCGACCTAGAAATAAGATGGAACCACCCAAGGGAACAGTTTGACTTCAGAAGTTGTGGGTGCTTCATCATTGGAGGCTCTCAAGAAGAGGCTTGATGGACATCTGTCAGGAATAGTAAAAGGTCCCTTGCTTGAGGAGGGACTAGATGACTTACAAGGTTCCTTCCAACTCTGTTATTTGGTTATCTCAGCAAGTGGGCATTCCCCCTTTGGCCCAGCTCTGACCCCCATTTCTCTCTGCCTTAAGCCTGATTTTTATGACAACCCCTTCAAAAAAAGAAAAAAAAACCACTTCCTTTTTTGAATTTACTCAGCATTCCTGGTTCAGAATATTTATTTATTTTTGCTCTGCACTAGAAGGACTAGCTTGATAGATATCCATAAATAAAATGGATTGATTTTCTATAGCTACTCGTATTACCCGCTTGGATGCTGCAGCCGTGGAATTGGCAAACTTTTAAGTAGCCAGATTGCCTGGGATTGCAATCAACCTGCAATAAGTGGCATTTGTAAGTAAACATGACTAATGCCCCCCTTCCTGTCAACTCTTTTTTTTTTCCCCAAAGTGAAATCACACTTTATCTAAGCATAGACTTGCCATCTGGGGGAAGCTCCACTTGCTAAAACTTGGCTTTTGCAAATAAATGGAAAAAATGGCAGTTCAAACCTTTAATTGGGTACTCTGTATCCACCAAAGCTTTCCTGTTGATTGTGCTTTCTTTCCTAATGGGACGCAAAGCTTGGGCTTAACAAGCTTGTAAAAGGTTTGGCACAAACCAACACAACAGTAGGCAGATTAACAATATGCATGTTATCGATAACATAGATTAACCAGGTGCCCACAGTTTAACCTGTCTTCGCTGTCATATTTTCCAATGAGGCTTTATTTCAGGGCTAAAGGCTGATACTTGATACAGATACAGATTAACAGTTGGAAGGGACCTTGTAAGTCATCTAGTCCAACCTCTTGCCCAAGCTGGAGATGCTACACCGTTTCTGACCAGATGTCCAGTCTCTTCTTGAAAGCCTCCAGTGATGAAGCTCCCACAACATCCGAAGACAACTTCTGTTTCACTGGTTGATTGTTCTCCCTGTCAGGAAATTCCTCCTTATTTCCAGGTTGAATCTCTCCTTGATCAGTTTCCATCCATTATTCCTTGTCTGGCCTTCATGTGCTCTGGAAAATAGCTTGACCCCTTTCTCCTCTCTGTGGCAGCCCCTCAAATATTGGAAGACTGCTCTCATGTCTCCCCTGGTCCTAGCCATTCTTAGTTCCTGCAACTGCTCTTCATGTGTTTTAGTCTCCAGTCTTCCAATCATCCTGGTTGCTCTTCTCTGCCCTCTTTCTAGAGTCTCAATCCCCTTTTTATAGTGTGGTGACCAAAACTGGAATTAGTACTCTAGGTGTTGCCTTACTGAGGCTTTATAGAGTGGTGTTAGTATCAGTCATTAAAGTGTCACCACCTGACTATGCCCAGTTTTATAACCTTACTTGGGGCAGCTGAATCCATTGTCCGCCATGGGCATTTTGTGCCAGAAACTAGAAGTAAACATTGTAAAAAAAAATCACACCCATCATGGCCATATAACTGCAGGACAGGGAAAAATGGCTGTGAGAACAGGCTGGCTGCCAAATGTTTGTATGTGACTGCAGGGAGCAGAACGTCTGTTCCTAACTAGCTCTGGGAGATCCTCATTTCAAACGGACACTAAGCAACGGTCATAAATTGAAGACCGCCTCTCCCCTGTCATCTGATGATCTTACAACCATGTAGGAAGCAGTGTGACCTATTTATGGATCCTTCATCAGTATCTTTTCCATTAATAGGAAAGGTCAGAAGGAAAAATTATCCATCTTCTGCTGGAAATGAATGCTGTTGAAACAGTTAAGTGCTCTTTAACAAGCGAGCTGCACACAGGCACATTTTTATTTTATTACCAATCAATTAGCCCAAACAAGTTATAATTAATCACAACCTCCTAGCAATCATGCTGTAGAAGTTACAGAGCACCCATAAACACTTTTAAAGGGAGTCAGTTGCATGTATAACTTTTAAAGGGAGTCAGTTGCATGTATGGACTCTACTGGGCGAGGTCATTGAGTCCTTTGTTCAAATTCAAATCGCTCTTTTGCCTCTTTCGAAAACTAAGAGCAACTGTCCAATTGTGCCTCACCTCTTTCTTTCTTTTTTTTTCTGGTCTAGGAGTTCTTGGATATCTTCCTTGGCTTGGAGAACATCCTAATGAAAAACCAATTGACGAGTGGAGTCAAGTTCAGGAAATCAGGAGCCCAATGAATAATATAGGTTTATTGCATGCCAATGGTCTCTACAAGAATCTGATCTACTAATGGCCAAAGCCAATTTTTGGTCAGTGGAATTCAAGGCGGACTTTGATCTCTTGTGGGTGCAATGGGGCTCGAGATTGATGATGCATTTGACCCCTCCCTTGGGCTGAGCCTGGTCATCTCCGACAGGTGATGGGCTCAGCTTCACTCCTTGTGTCCATACAGAAGTCGGACGATTATTTGCTGGGATGCTTTAATTCTGAGTCCCTGGACTCAGTGAGAAGTTTAACATGAAGATCTCAATGGTCTGGATTCTTTGTTCAAAGCAGGCTAGAATTTCACAGCAAAAGTCCAGAACCTCTACCAGAAAGAACAAACAAAGAAGCTCTCCCCATTTTGAAGGAAGCTACCTGATCAAAGTCCCCTGCTCTGAGGGATCTGCATCTTCCCAATGTCTACCAGCAGGACAGTAACATTTCTTTTCCTTGGGGAATCTGGTCTCCAAGGCAGGAAGGCAGACAAAGTAAATCCGTTCCGCTCTCTTGGTGGTGAGACAGCATGGGGGAAACTGTCAACAATCCAATCTGTATAGACTACTACGCTCCTTGCATAGGATGTAAACATTGCTTTTTGAGAATGCAAATCTCTCTTTTTGTAAAAATCGCAGCCTTTGAAAGTTGCCTCACTGAAAAACAAACTATAAAGAAGCACTGAAAGCTTTTACATTTATTACATGAAGAAGTCTCTATGCCAGCCTCCCCTTGGGACCTTGGCCCCCTTTTATTCCTGTTTCCTCTTTTTACATCCTTCTGAAACTTCTGGCTGTATTTATTCCTATTCAGGAAGGAATCATTTGAAGGAAGTTTTATTCTCTTTTTCCCCC
>JANHFN010061680.1:0-11103 GCA_032468175.1 Toxicocalamus goodenoughensis
ACAAGGAATAATGGATGGAAACTGAACAAGGAGAGATTTAACCTGGAAATAAGGAGAAACTTTCTGACAGTGAGAAACATCAACCAATGGAACGAACAGCTTGCCCTTGGAAGTTGTGGGAGCTCCATCACTTGAGACTTTCAAGAAGAGACTGGACTGCCATTTGTCAGAAATGGTGTAGGGGGAGCTTGGGCAAGAGGTTGGACTAGATGACCTACAAGGTCCCTTCAAACTCTGATTATCTGTTTAATCTGTTAAACCAAGCAAATCACTGTCTGGTTTGAGAGCTTAATTTTGCAATCTTTGGAGTCCCTTCAGATCATATTTACTGAAAATGCCCATATATGTGCATCACTTTGAGGTTGGAAATTCATAAAAGTTGTACACTCAGAAATAGGAATCTCACATTTAAAACTCAGAATTCTTCCCCTGTTGTCCTCCAATTCAGATCCACTCACATTCATGATCAGGCCATCTACTTTGTGATCCTTAGTCCTTCAAAAATCTTATTCACACCTACACTAAGTCATAGTTACACATTGCCACAACTGGATTTAGGCAGTAATTTGTACTTGAACAAACCACACTGTAGTATGGCTTAGCACAGGGGTGTCAAACACAAGGCCCAGGGCCCAGATCCGGTCCACGGGGTGCTTAGATCACGGGACTGCCTGTGGTCCTCCTGAGCTCCATTTTCACTGGCAGAGAGTCCATCGCAGCCAAAAATGGAGACTGTGAGGGCCGCGGGTGGCTCTCCCGAGCTCCATTTTCACTGGCAGAGGGTTGTGAGGCCATCACAGCCAAAAATGGAGCTTGGGAGCCCATTTTTGCTGGCAGAGTGCTCAGGCCATCACAGGTGCCCCCGACACAAGTGACTTTAAGCTGGCCATGCCCACCCCAGCCCTCCCAAAGTCAAACACAACGCAGCCCTCAATGAAATTGAGTTTGACACCCTTGGCTTAGCAGAATGTTTGAATCCAGTCAGAGATTCTCACCTAGCCAATTCAAAAATTTCATGGCTGATTGGCTACTTCTAAGTCCAGAATGTGCTTTGAATTCCAATTAAATTAAATTAAAATTCCAATTGGAGCTTTTGGCAACTGGCAGATAGAAGACAAAAGCAGATAGGATGGTGGTAAAGTACCTGCTTTATTTATAAAAAGCTCCATGTTCAATTATTGGAATCTCCACAGTATTGTTTAACAAACACTTTCTTCCTGAATTTGCTCATTCTTTGCCCTATGCAGGTAGTTCTAAATATATTTATCCTAACCTTGTTGGATTTAGCGACATTTGGTTGTAAGGATGCTTCTAATTCACAAATTTAAAACTATTAAATCTATTTCAAGGGACTGTATTTATTAGAGTTTGTTGAAATAAAAATCCGGTCCGGTTCGAAGTTGGGAGAAAGATGCTGGAAATAAAATGGAGGCTTACTGCAAGGAAAGGTCTCTGTCTGTTTGATTTTCCAGAAATTTTAGTGACAGCAGCATATTTCTAGGGTAGTTGTCCCATTGGCTGGGTGAGTGGATGGATTTTATAGGGTTCTGGATTTTTGTGATTGATATGCTCCAGGGGGCTGTGCAATGTAATGAGCCTTGTGTCTTTTGCTATTCTAATGGTGGTGAGTAAAATCCTATTACGTCCTAAATGTCCTGTCATATCCTTAGAATTTGGGTGGGGGAATGTAGATTGTAGGAGTCTTTGTTTTTCTACTACTGTATTTTAACTCCATCAGCTCCAGTCTTCTGTGGGGGCTTGTGGCTGAAGGTGTTTTGTTTATTAATAGATAGGCCCAGTCTTTCTGAATGGATAGAAAATCTTCATTCCAAAAGACCAGCCTCTTTAAGGTTCTGTTTGAGGTTGGTTTTCTATGATAGGAAGACTGGGGCTGCTTTCTGCCTTTGTTAAGATTTTTCTCCATTTCTCCTTTGGGGGCAATATTCTATCCTGCTTCTTTTTAATATTAAGAATAAAGAATATTTTAATCTGGGGAGGTGTGGCCTTCCAACAAGGTATAAAGATGGGGTCTAATTTTTAAAATACATTGAGGCACAAATATTGTTAGCGATGAATCCATTTTCATTACAAGTCGGTAACTCACAAATTAGAAAACTGGAACAAATTGTTTAAAATCTCTTATGAACTATAAGGTTAATCACGTCTTTGAATCACACTGCTTCTTCTGAATAAGTCCCTATATATGATTTCCTCATTTAAAAAAAACAAGCAAAAAGAAATACAAAGCAAATACTCATCTGGATATAAATTCAGGCTTCATGAAGGGCCCAGAAAATTATCCACAAATTCAGAGTTATCTAATTTCACGTTCATTAATATTTTCTTACTCCCAACATTGTTTGCTCGTTTGATCCGGTTTAGAGTTGAAAGGGCTGGAAGGTGAGGTAATGCAGGCTATGTCCTAATTTCGTTCCAAAGATAGTAACAATCGATCAGTCAAACTAGTTTCCTAATGTCCGAGCTGCATTCTGCTTTGCCCAAAAAAGGGAAAAGGGAGAAGAGACACATGAATGACCAACTGCTGCTGACACAGATCTTGTTATATAAGAGACAGGAACATAGGACAGGCCTGGGATACTTGGAAGAGCAAAGTAAAACCTCTGATTTGGGAATTTCTGCATGAAGCAGAAAACACTTATACAAAGACCCAGTTTACCTGATAAAGTAGATAATTGCAGCACCTATATGATCTATTACTGAATAAATACTGACTTCCTCCTCCTTGTTCTGAGCTTACGCATATTTAGCCTCCAACCTTTTGTGCATCAATGTCTAAAGAATATTTAACCTCTCAGTGTGTAGTAGCCATCCTACTAGAACAGATGCAGCTCAGCAGTAATAATATTGTCAAAATTTAATCAATGAATATGCTGCTTCCCATAAGAGAAACAATTATATTGTCATAGGTCAGTTTATACGCTGCAATTAAACTTGCTTCATGGGAATGGAAAGGTTTAATTCTTGGTTGTCCTAGTCTAGTGCTCTAACAGCAAAGCATAGGGCCCAAATAAATAACACTCTAAGTAACAATTCTTTCTAAAGATGGCCAGGAATCAGCAATAGCAAACTTCTTTTGTATAATTGACACATCTAAATCCAGAAAATCAATTTGATTCGAGCAACTATTTTGATTATTTCTATTGGGATTTGATCAGTCTCCAAGGCTCTTTTATGGCATTGTTTGCATTCTTGTTTGTATGTACAATGTATTGTTGGAAGAAATTTCCTCAGTTTATACCCAGCTGGGACACACCACAGATGCTGAGAAGAAATGGATGCAGAAGCCAGCTGCCAGAAAGTGGAATTCTTTTAATGTAGGAAGGCAAGAAGCAAAAAGTGACACAGCTCGAGAGTGTTCCTGGCTTGCAACCAAATTGGGAGTGTGATTCTGAGCCTTTTATGTTTAATTCCCCTTTGAAGCTCTTGCAGCTTGATGGGTTTTGATGTGTTTCTGATTGCCTTAGGTTTTATTTTCCTGTTTTAGTGGGTTAATCTTGGTCCTAGGTCTTTTATTTTTCCTGTTCTTGGAGTTTAATCATGTCAGGGACAAGAAAAAGGGAGTTTTGGTTTACCTTGGGGAGTTTATTTTTAGCTTGATTCCCCTTATCTTAATGGCTCTACTGGTGTTTCTGTTGTCAGCTCTCTGAGTTTCTTGTTGTCAGACTGTTCTGAGTTTTCCTTTCAGCTGGTGCTTCTTGGTTTTCTTAAAGGGGGAATGACTGGCTTGAGTCTCTTGGCACTGTTTTCTGACGTTTCTGGCACTGTCCTTTTGGGCTGTACTTCCCACAGTGTAATTTACAGCTTAATCTTTTCTTTTCAAAGAAAAGAATCTGCTTTCTTTTCAAAGACAAAAGCAAGATTGTTTGCCTCTCTAGCAATTCTATCATAGGAAGGCTAAACAATATGCAAGCATTTTATGTAATTCATATGCAGAAGGGGAAAGGCTATAAGCCGGTGCTGAGATATGTATTAAGCCTGAAGAAAAAAAGTCAAATTCCGTTTCCTAGGTCCTCAGATCAAGAAGAAAGACAAAGTCCTCTATCTACCAGAAAGCCTTGTCAGCTGCTGCTAGACCATGCTAAATCAGCTAACCCAATGATACCATCAAGAGACAATTTCATATCTTTGAGTGACATACATATGCATGAGAATCAAGAGACATGAAAACCCAGTGTGGTATTTAGAATGTGGTGTTTCTGCATGACCAACTAAACCATGAAAAATTGAACTGCATGTACACATTAACGTTTTTAAAAGGCTGTTCCTTCTTTCAGGAAGGCAGAATATACATAATTCACCAAGGCAACAGGTATCAGAATTATAGTGTTTTCCTAATAAAAAGATTTTCTTCAAGAAGAGATTCATGAACAAATATTACAATACCCGGCTAGGATTTTGGATCTTCATCTTTACTCATGCAAAAATGTACATTTTAGGTTGGGGTGTGTGTGTGTCAAACTCAATTTCATTGAGGGCCGCATCAGCATTATGATTGCCCTCAAAGGGCCGCATGTAAGACTATGTTCAGGAGGGCATTATGTCTAAGACATGGGCCAAACAGAATTAACATTTCAAATATGAACAAATATTTCAAATAAATCTGCAAAAACAAATTTAAAACAAAGAAAAAACACGAGCTATTTAGTTCTCTCTCATACATGCCATTTTGCCTGAGTCAGATGTTTGGCATCTTTTCTGGCCTAGAAGTTGATTCATCTTTGAGGTTAGGTTCTGAGCTGTGGAAACTCTCAGGATAGAGTGGATGTTGCATCCGTGAGAAGACTTCTGTGTGCGCTTTTGCTCCATCTTCATCACAGAGAAAACTTGCTCACACAAGTGTCTACTACCAAATACACTGAGCATTCGAGCAGCATAGGCGGAGTTGAGGCATCACTTTAGGGATGAACTTGGTGAACTGTGGGCCCTACAGCATCATACTTTGCCTTAAGTGTGCTGTTACATTGGAGTTCTATCAGCTCCATCTGGGTGTTTACAGGTGCTTTCTCCAAGTCAACTGCAAATGGATTAGTGAGCAGTCCAAAACTGAATTTCTGTGGTTTGAAGTTAACAAAGCGACATGTAAACTCCATGTGGGCTCAGTTTATTGGCAAAATGAGCATCTGAGAACACAGCGGTGGAGACTTGGCTTATGATTGTTTGGCCACAATGAAAGTAACTCAAGTTTCCTTGCTGCATCTGAGCCTCCCACAGTCGCAGCTTAACTTGAAACGCTTTCACTGCATCATATATATCTGTGATCACACGGTCCTGTCCCTGAAGCTGAAGGCTTAGCGCAGTGAGATGCTTAGTTATGTTGCACAGAAAAGCTAACCCACATAGCCACATTTCATCCCTCAGTACTGTAGAGTTGTTTTCTTTACTTTCCATGAACTGACAGATTACCTTATGCAACTTGAAAAATCTATTGGGCACTTTTTCTCGACCTAATTATCGCATCTCTTTGAGATAGGGCAGACCACCAAGTTCAGAATGTATTTCCTCCAGAAAAGACTTAAATTGACGGTGATTTAAACCTTTGGCTCTTATAAAGTTAACTGTCTGTGTTACAGTGCTCATTACATGTTCCATCTTCAGGGCTTTGCCACAAAGTGTTTTCTGATGTATGATGCAGTGATATGCTGTCAGCTCACCAGTGCAAATCTCGCTCTTCATCTTCTCTCATATCCTTCCCACTAATCCACTCTTTTCTCCACAGTTTGTTCCAGGGTAGTTTCATGTCATTTAACCATTTAGATACAGCTTCAAATATGTCTTTTCCTGTGGTAGTCCCATACACTGATTTCATATCCAAAAGTTTCTTTGTAATGCATAAAAACTTGAGTCCATCCCACGGGTGAAGATTGTCAGCTGTGCCGTGCCAGTAATGTCAGTGCTCTCATCCACAGCAAGAGAATATGCAATGAAATATTTTCCCTTTTCAATCAACTGTACTTGGAAATCAGTGCCAAGCTCACATATTCGATCAGCAACAGTATTTCTGCTTAGGCTTACATTCAAAAGTGCTTTCTTTTGGTCTGGATGCAAAACTTTGCATATACAGCACTTCAAAAACTTCCCCTCTGTAAATGGCCAGGCTGATTTAGCTATTTCTTCTGCTGTTATAAATCTAGCTTTCATAGCAGCTTCACTTTGGGATTTTGCTTTTCTGAACATATGCTGCCCTGACATCAGACCTTTTTAAACTCTTCCACCTCCTTTAGCTTCTGCTGTATGTCCAAGTACTTTTATACTTGTCCTAATGTTTCATCTCATAGTGCCATCTCATGTTATATTCTTCAAGTACAGCTACATTAGTTCTGCAAAGAAGGCACACAGCCTAATCTTCAATGTCAGCAAACAGGTACTCTGCCTCCCACCTTTTTGAAAACACCCATTTTCAAACTCCACTTTCCATTTGGCCATTTTTGGGGGGTTTAAATATCAGTATAGGCATGCAGGTCTTCCTCACGGCAGATATTGCATATACAGAGTATGAGACTGCACGGAAAGCTCAAAGGTGCTATGTGAGGCAAGCAGTTGTGAGTGCTCTACATATCCACTCTGGAGGTTCAGTAGGATGCTGTGAGTCTGGATGTTCTGGGTTATAAGGGAGCTGTTTTGTGATAGGAGGGAGATGGAGTCCCCAATGTGAGGCTGCTAGTGTTGAAACGGCTTTCTGGTTTTACAAATGACTCCTGCGGGTGTTGTTTCGGGAAGATGCTGCTACTGAGCTGTTCCCTGGGGGAGGAGTGAGTTGAGTTTGACATGTCTGCCTTGGAGGAAGTCCATCTACATGTTTCTTTGGGGACAAAAACCCAGAAAGTCCTAAATCTGGTGTAAATCAATCAGCATCCACCAAGCCATAATATACAAATTGTAAACCAAAATACACACAAGAGACATGTTTACATTGGAGAAGAGTGTGCTGAAGCAGAATCTAGTATAATGTGTTAAAAAGAATCCAGAAGGTTGCTAACGACTGGATAAGAAGGGGAACAAACAGATTTTTTTGCTCTGAACCAGCAGCTCTAATAATTAATACTGAGGTGGGAGACTATATGGCCTTTTTGCTATATTACGTAGAAAGCTACAAAAGGTAAACTGAATGCTATTCTTTAAATAGAGGGACAGCTTTAACCCGGGAGACCTCAGTTAAAATATGTCTGTTCTGCTTCTGCAACCTTCAGTCCTGACATTATGGTTTGGTACAAGATAAAGTTCAGTAAGTTCTATGTATGAATGAACTTATTTGTTTACTTGCCTTATTTACATTTCTTTCTGCCCCTTGCCCCCATCTGATTTTAATCTCCGGCTCTCCCCTGCCTCCACTAAATCTCTAATTTGTTGACAGTAAATAGATATGGCCTTCCCTTCAACAACCGGAACAAAAACTAGAGAACATATACATGAAATTCTTCGGTAAAAAATAGTACAAAATTTCATATTTCTGTGCTCAAGCTTGGTTAAAACTGTGAAGATTTCACTTAAGCATGATGCCAAGTCCCGATCTGGGGCTTGCCACACCTGGGGGTGCGTGGGGCCCAAACACAAACCAGGCAGCCACACAAAGTTGAGGGAGCCACGGGACAGTTGGGCATGACGTCTGCAGCAGCAGGACTTCCGGATGCTGCGCTTCACCGCTGGCAGCTCAACAGCTGATGGCTTTTGGGCCAAACCTCTGGTTGGGAGGAAAAGATGCTGCAGCTGTTGTGGGAAGTCTGGGATGGCTGGGCTGAGCTGGGCCAGCCGGCTGATCACTCGTTAGTTGGCTGCTTAAATGGACAGAACTAGACTCCTGCTGCTGCTAACGATACAGACGGAACATAGCTCCAGAAATGGGGAAAACGAACCACGATTGCTAGACAACAGGGAAGGCTGGTATTGGATGTTGAGTGACTGGGGTGTGACTGGACAGCATGAGGGTATGGGTGTGGTTAGCCTATAAAGTGCGTTGGGTGGCTGATGCTTCCAGTGCTGACTTTGCAAGGGACTTTGATGTTCCCATCCACTGTGTACCAAGGCTTTGGACTGAAGACTGGTCACTGCTATGTTGTTGTGCTCTTTCTTACCTGATGTGTGTGCTGTGGTTCTTCCCATGGACCTTTGAGACATGATAGAGAAGAGAGTGCTTTTCCTCTATTCAAACAAAGTCCTCTATTTGATCAGAATGGAATTTACAAGAGATTCAGAACTTAGTTCATGGAAAAATGATGGAGTTTGAATCGAGAGATCTCAAAGGAGATGAAGTGATATATGTAAATATAAATATGATTTCAAACTCATAGAATATATACTCTATGTGTATACAATTTTGTTACTGTATTTCTAATTGCTATCAGCTCCACAATCATGTATTTGAAATTAGCAGCTATATAAGTTGAAATAAGTATATATCACTGGTTACTAGTCATAATGGCTGCCTAGCATCTTTAGAGACATTTGCCTTTCAATAGCTGCTTCTGAGCCACACAAAGCAGTGTGTGGATTTATCAGCCTATCTGGTTGACAATGGTGGGAATAGGATGCGGGGCTCATGCCTTTGTATGCCTCTTAAGGCCTGTGATACAAGGCACTAAGTAATACATTAATGTCTCCCACCCTGCAAATCCAGGTCAGCCTCACTCTTTTGGGTGCCTCGGTTGGTTCCTGTGAGATTTTAAATCCACCAAGTGTCAGGATTCCGGCAGTCACCTCCATTTAAATCATGAGTCTCCAGCCAAACTTTCAAAACTTAAAAAGGATTTATTGGGAGTTAACATGCAGGCAAATATTTTACAAATATTTTGAGTTGACACCAAGTCCGTTAGGCACCAGCTTAGGCCAAACTGCTTTGAGACAAGCAGGGCTGTCAGGAAAGGAAGGGCTACCAAAGGATGGCCAGGAAGCACCCAAGGAATCCACGGTAAAGGGAGGAGTGAAGGAAAGGATTGAGGCCCAGAACTGCTCTGAAGGGTCTGATGTCCCAGGAACAGTAGAAGCATTCCCTACCCCAATCGCCCTACTTGCCCAACACAAGATCCAAGGGGAGGCACGCTTCCCCTCTGGCCTGACCCTCCAGGAAGTCCCCTCCCTCTGCTCTTGGGAGAACTGTGGTGCTTGCTCGGCAAGTACCCAGCGCTGATCTGTTGTGACCTTGGGTCCAGAAAGAAGGCTACCTGGAGACTGCATTCCCGGCTGTGAAGCACCTTCATCGTAAATAACATCTCAGGACCCCACAGCTCTGGAAGCCAATCAGCCCCTTTTAAGAGAATCATAGATAGAGGAACAACCAAAAACAGCGTTCATCCCATAATGTGTGTTTGGGAGCCTCTTTGCTGTCACTCACTAATCTGCTTACAGGCCAGATCTAAACACATCACACGTCAGATCTGACTTGCAGGTCTTGAGTTTGAAATGTCTGCTCTAGGTGAAAAAAATATTCTTAAACAGTACGCTAAAAACTGATCTAAGAATCTGCGCCAAAATGGCATAGGCAAGCTTCATGATCATAAACAGAGGAATATATTATTGATGTACATTGTAAGGTCCAAAATGCACTCAAGTCATCAAAGTTCCAAAAAGAGACTTAAGTAGAGGCTTGGAAAAAGTAACAGCTTTTATTTGATCAAACAAAATAGCTGGGTGGACAGTTCCACTGCACACAAGCAACAAGCATGCAAGAAAGAGCCAGTCCTGAGGAGAGTGTGGGAAACATCTTATACATTTATGTATCCAGAGCCAAGTTTGTTCCCCATCCATACAGCATTCCTTGTCCATGCCCTTCTTATCTATAGAGCATTCCTTGTAGGCTTGTGTGAGATGCATCCTCATCTATTGAGTCAACCCTGGGCAGCTCTATGCTCGCCCTTCTTATCTATTGAGCAAGGGTTTGCCTGGTGTCAGTGAAGAAGCGAGAAAGCAAGGAGCAAGATACTAGGAGTTAAACTAAGACTAATTTATAATAACTTCATGCCGCCCTTTACTTCAGGACAGGATGCTTCCTGTCAATGATTGACCAGGGGGGTGAACTCTTTGAGGATGGTCTGGAGGACCATGACCTTTGTCGGTTTCTCAGGAGAGTGAACTGATGAGACTATGACTGTCATCCCAGTGATGGTGCACTGGACCACACGCTGAATCAGTGCAATGGAACAGGGGAGGAAGAGGAGACCTCCAAAACTAACAGCACTAGAAACCCAATGCTTTTCCAACCAGAGAAGATACTGCCAAACAAGTTGAAGTCAACTGTCCCATTCCAAGTCTGCACTGGGACGTGTACTATGTTCCTCATTTGGTCAGCTATCTCATTTATGGTTTTTTTAATGTTATCAATTTTTAGGCAGCAGTTGCTAAGGCTGCATTTTCCGCAAACTCCACCTTCTTGAGCAAGCAAATAGTCTAAGGCGAGATGTTTCTGGTAGGCGGCAGTAGGGATTTGGGTGTTAGCAAGCAGTTCAGGGGCTGTGCTCATTGCATTGGTGACAGTTTCAACATCAGCTTGAAGACGAATCAAGTGGTTTGGAAGATAGATTGGGGTTCTATAGCCATACATCCCATCCTCTTTCCAGGTTGCTGGGCCATATGCCTGAATAATTCTCTCTGGAGGCCAGTCATCATTTCCCCAAGTCTTCTGGCTGGTAATTTGTAAGGACCTTTTCCGTCTTTGACCTATCTCATCATAAACTTGGACACCAAGTCTCTCACTGAGCAATGGGTAAAAGGAAGAAACTGGGCTTGACAATGCCCAAGGCACAAGTCCCACTCCATTTCTCTGGGAGGATACGTAGGCCTTTTTCCCACAAATCCAAAATAATCCATCTGGGGCTGGCCAGGACAAGGATGCATCATGTAGGTGGTCCCAGATGAAGGACAACTGCTTATAAGTAGAAAATGGGTTATCAGGGCGACTTCCATTAGTTCCTGACCACCAGGTGGTACTGTCATTGGTTGCTAATACATTTTGACAGACCAAGTCCCCCAAGGGGATTGTAAAAAGCTGTGAGCTAGTCCTTTGAAAGCATGTGTTACCTTTGTATTTATTTTTTAATCCGCTTTTATCCTTGTTTTTTAACTGTTTATCTTTCGGGGTTTTTTAATTTCCTT
>JANHFN010061706.1:0-11102 GCA_032468175.1 Toxicocalamus goodenoughensis
AATAATAATAATAATAATAATGATGATGATGATGATGATGATGATGATGATGATGATGATGATGATGATGATGATGTAATAAACAGAGAATTTTGATAAACAGAGTAGGCAGCAAGAAAGGCAACAACTGTTGGAGACAACACACCTTTGTAAGTAGAAAGTGTTTAAAACAAGGAAAATAATTGGAAGGGGAAAATGCATAAATAATTGATAAACAGAACAGCATTTATTCTTCATCATTATCCTATGTTTCCCTAAATTATAAAATAAATCCTCATATTGCTGTTTAGTATTTTTACTGTTTAATAAATTGCCTGTTTTTTCTCTGAAATAAAAATCAATTTTATTTATTTTCTTGCTTTAAATTGAATGTATCTAAATGGAAGGTATAGGTACAGTGAATCTTTAGATCTTCAGTGGTAGAGAAAGTTCTATCACAAGTACTGTACACAAGGCATACATGATATTATCAACTTCTAAATATTTATTTGTACAGTAACGCTTTTGAACATCAATTGAAAATTATTTATTTATTTATTTATTTATGGATTTATTTTATACTTTATTAGCTTTACCTATAAATAGTTTCATAAAAATAAAAATAAATATATGTAATTGCAGAATTAATTTTAAATACTATTGAAATTGGTCTACGTTTCCTCTCTTTCTTAATACTGATGGTAAAAAAGGTCAATGGGGGGAAAATTCATGGCTTAAAATCTAATTTCAAGCACACAAAGAAATAGCGTTAGTTAAAATAAATTAATCTGCCTTTCAACCAATCCTTTAGTCTGACAGTTACTTACTATTAAAATGTAACACTTTTAGACAGTAATGTTAATGTGTTTTACTACATTGAGATTGATTGGTAGCATAGCTCTACACAAAACAGTAGATTTTGAAGTGTTGCTTATTTACATTTGGTTTAATATGCTAAGCAAATAAGACCATTATGATTTGCTCAGCAAGTCATAGTAGAAAAAAGTTCTGGTTCAAAAATGACCCAAATTCATAGTGAATTTCTTGCTTTTTAGCCTTTATATTTTTGCAGTGGAATGACTACTTTACATTCGACTTACTCCAGCACATGAGTCACAAATGCAGCATGTTAAGGTTGAAAGTTCACCCTTTTGCAAGTTTTTTAAAAAAATAAAACCTGATACATGATATAATCCTTAATTTAGATGTTTATCAAAATCTTGCATGTGAAGCCAACAGTATTCCAGTCAACAGTCAACAAACATATAAATAAATCAATAAGAAACTTAATAAATAAATAAGATTACTGTAAGTAAATGATATTTATAGCCTTTGAAATGCTGCAAAGCAGGACAAAAGACATTTCTGAATTTTTTTTCTGGAGTATATTTAATCTTTTCACCTATTGTGATACAGAAGAGAGTAACTTTCCAAAGGGCACGATAAAAGGAATATATGTTCCAAGTGGTTTACAAGATAGAAATTTCTATTTGTCTCTTAGAAAATTATGGCATCTGGAATCCTGGATGCACTGCGCACAGACTTAGAATCATCTAGAATCTTTCTCTGAGATCTCCAAATGCTAAACAAAGGATCTCCCTTCAGGATTGCAGGGCCAACTCTAAGAATGCTGCAAGAACAGCATTCATAATTGCATTGAATAACTGCATAGAACATCACAAACCTGAAACAACCTAGATGCATTCCATAATTACTTATTATCATACATAAGTTAACATATACAGAGCATAATCTATAAATGTATACATTTAGGTTCAAAAATACTTTACTCTGAGAAGTGTAATGAAAAGCTGGGCTGGTATTTGCTGCAAAATAATTTAGCAATATAAATGGTGCAAAATTCTGAATGCATCATGTTTCTCAAATTACGGTAGATCAATCACCTGGGACTCTGATGTCATCACTTTGCAGTCTCTGCCACACCCATTATATTTTCTTTGGGGACCCAATTAGCCAGATTGCCACACCCATTAGATTTTATTTTGGGATCCAATTAGCCAGACTGTCATCATAAAGACTTTGGCAACACAAGTCTTAAGTTCAATATTAAATTACATTTTCTAAGACTATGGAAATACAGATTATTTATCAGGTGCTTTCTTTTCATTGGTTCACAAAATGCTATGCCCCTACTGTGGAAGATCACTCTTCGGGCTAGAAAGATTGGAAGTAGTCCAAATGATATGAATTCTTCATTGGCAAATATCATTTAGCATAAGTATGACTTTCTTGTTGTTAGAAAGGAATTCAGTACCATTGCTTTCTATAATGTATTTTCTAGAAACTTTACTAACAGCTTACTGTGTAAAATGCAACAAATAAAGATCCTACATACAATTATTATTCCATCTCTTCTTGGTAGGCCTGGAACCACTCTTGTCTGATACTGTGGAAAGTTGCTATCAGAATGATGACCTGACTAAAAACAAGGCTGTGTCCTATAAATTTAACCTATTATTTTGAATTACATTTCCTAAAGGTCATTTGAACTCATTTGCATCTTTTCTGAGTCTATTATAGTCAGAAAAATAGCTATCCATACTGAAATAAGAGATGCATAACACTTGTGATTTTGGAATTTATTTTCTTCAAATATCCTGAGTAAGCAGCAATATCTTATAAATGGGATACTTATGTCATATCACTATGTTACATTATATTACCAATGGGAGTATTATCCCTATCTCCAGTTTCAAACCTATATAACAAGTAACTTGAAAAAATGTTAAAAACTGCAGTAAAACTAATAAAAGAACTATCCATTTATAATTTCCAATTCGCCCACAGCACTATTATTTTTTGGATGCTTCATATAACTTTTTTTCAATGCATGGTTTCTTCTCTGTTTTATTAATGTAATTTTTCTAAGTACTATGGACCTCTTATTTTTTTTAAAAAAACAGGCTCCTAAAAGGCTATTATTGTATACAAATTGAAACAAATTAAGATTTTTGTGTGCATCATCAGTGGCAGAACAACAAATGTACATTAACATTTCAGATGTAATAACTCTATGTCATATATCAACATATAGTATAAACACCATTTCTATGTTCTTTTTCTGTCCTGCCCTCACTGACTTCCAATGAGAAGTATTTTCTTATCAGAGTCTATTACAGAAGATCTCCCTTCTAGCCATAAAGCATTTACTCAAGAATGTTTTCTTGAAAGACAGTCCTATGATAAAAATAAGCATGAAGGAAAGCTATATTAGGACATAAAAAGTAGGTAGGTCATATTACACTGAGGACAAGTGACCTTATTTTAAACTGAAAAACCACATTTAGTCATTTGGAATCATGCAAATAGAAAACCTAAACCCAATAAACAATACCCTATGGCTCTCAAAGTTAAAAATGGTGGGTGGATCAAAAAAAAGAAGACCAAATTTTTGCTCAGCATTTTCTTCCTTCATCAAAACAACCCAATAGCTTGAGTGGCAATCAAAGACAAAGCAGTGGCAAATGTTGTTATTTGGCAGTAAAGGTGTCCAAAAATGTAGAGTGCAACTATGATGTAGTGATTGGGAACTTCATTTTCAGCAATTAAAATAATAATGTATTATGTGCATAACTTTGGGGGACAAGGGAAGAAATGTTGCCTAGAAAACAGTCAGACAAGAAAGACAGGAGTTGCCAATGGATTAACAGTCAGAGAAGAAACTTAGAAAGAATTCACTAAATGTTCAGGTGGTTAAAAGTGATGGCAGGTTGTTTGTACTTTCAGACTTGCAAAATTTTGTTAATGTAGCCTTGGAAATAAAGTAGAATTGGCTCATATAGCCATATTTCCTATATGGTTTACCCACACTTTGCATTCTTCCTAAGATATAACAATAACCAAATTACTAACAATTCAGTGTCTTGTTCTGGCACATTAATTGAACTACCTGTCCTTAAAATAAATGTTGTTTTATCATTATTCATCATTATTAGTTGTCGGGCTACTGAAATTCTGAAATGTTTAATGGTAAATGAACAGTTCTGAGCGGAAAAAACCAACCATACATATATGATTATTTCAAAAACAGATACAATTTTAAATTATGGAAGTAACGGCAAGGAACAAAAAGGCTGATGCTGAAAACGGCTTTCAAATGATCGTTTGTAAAGCCCCATTGCATAATTCTATATATTCAGTTTTAAGATATTATTCAAAACAACCAAAAGTTTCGTATACTTTAACACGTAAACAGAATCATGAAAACAAGACTTTAGGTAACAGAAAGAAATTGAAATGATTATGTAATTTCTTAACTATTGACACAGCAAATCTCAAGAAAGCAGCTTAAAACATCCTTTAATACATTTTGGTATCAGGTAACTTTCAGTTTGAGATCTACACAAATTGGACGTAAGGACATAGTTGTAATTGCAATTAGCTTACACAATTGCCCTTCCAACAAAAACAATTCTGAGAGCATATTTTTTAAACTACCTACATATCAGGGTGATGATGATAGAGACAGACTGTGGACCATGTCAATTTTCATCTTTACACCTGTCTGTTCTGCAACTTTTATGCCAAACAGACCAGAAGTCAAAGCAGATGGAGTCTAGAGGCTATACTGCAAAAACACTAGTCTGTTTAATCAGCTTCAGTAAACTTGAATGGAAGGACAGGTGCCTCCATTCTATTGACAGTAAGTTGAGATCTTGCATGGTGGTGAAGAATCGAAATTATGCATAATTCATGAGAGATAAAACTAATGGAAAAAGAATGCAATAGGTGATATATTTTGCATCTGCTTTCTCACCTTGAACCAAAAAAATATCACAATTAAATGAACAAAGTTGATATACTAGTGGCCAGGAGGAGGAAAATATGAGGCACTGATGGCTCTCTCTATTAATGAGTATAAGCCGGAAAAGGTCGTATAGTGACAAAACCTACACTAAATTTTAGGTTTCCAAATTTTTATTTAGTACAATCAAGTAAGTCACTTATAGGATTATGTTGCCATACAAAACAAGGGCATTGAGTTCATATTTCTTGAGCAAAATATTGCTTATTAAAATACTAATTTTAGTATGGATTTCAAACTGTAACAATTTTAAATCTCAAGGTTTAGATATTCACATAGGACAAAGATAGATCAGATTATAGTGACTCAAATATTGGTTTCTTATCAGCATCCTATTGGCTTTGAATATATCAATTCTTTAAAATAGGGATGTCAGACTCATGGCGTCACGTTTTCATCACATGACGTATTGTGACTTTTCCCTTTGCTAAAACTAGGGTAGCTGTGATCAGCACGTGACACATCTGACCTGCAGGACATGAGTGTGATACCCCTTGCTTTAAAGCAACTGTCCCTTCCTGGGGTCATGTGAGTGCTTTCTGGAGATGGAGTACAATTGTGTGTGTGTAGGGGGACCTATACAGTTTGAAGTTTTAGACAGCTGTTATATGTACATCTACAAATAAGGAAAAATGTGTTTTTGTCTTTGAACCTGAAGAGCTATATATACAGTTATATTATTTGTATCAACAATGCATGCTAGACTTCTCAATACAACTATCTTTGGTGAAAACACATTATGAGCTGTTGAATTGAAATAGAAAACTTCATATACAGATTCAGTTTTGTACTCCACACATTGTTCATCTTACAGATAAAATATTATTGTTGTGTTTTAAGTTCAAGTATTTAGTCACTATTTCAGATCTTCTCTTCATTCAGAACTTGAAAACAATTAGTTGAACAAAAGAATCACCAGTAAGGTTAGACTCTTGTCATAAACATTGCAGCAATCTGATTTCAATCATTTGTCAAGCAGCATTACTATCAGAAAATGGGATTTTCTGCTTTTCTCCAACTCCTGCACTAAAGTACTCTGCAACATCTCTTGTTTTTCATCAACATATCTAGTAGCAGGTTAGTTTTAAGTAAGTTTTCCTTTTGATCTGAAGCAGACACACTCAGTAACAATTTCTAATTTAATTTCCCATACGTTTTACAGACAAAACTAAGTGTTAGCCACTGCTGATTTCCTAAAAGACTGGAATCTCTTTAGTTCCTGAGCTAAGACAGAAGCTGATGTTTTTGTAAGACCTATTATCATTTATTATTATTTATCTTTGCATTTATTTTTATTGTTTTAATGCTTTACTGCATCTATTTCTATGACTGTTTTGACTGTGATGAGCTGCTCAGAGTTGTTGAGAATCAGGCAGCATATACATTTAATAAATTATTATTATTACATATTGAAGCTGCTGGGAACTCTAGTTCAACATTTGAAGACCTAACTTTCCTAACTTTGAATGTAGTAAAACAGATTATTTATAGCCTGAAACAAAAAAATAAAAGAAGTTAGTTCACATGTCTCAAAGAATTACAATTGCACATCTTGCCTTTGTGATTCCTTTTCCATCCATAAAATAATAATAATAATAATAATAATAATGATGATGATGATGATGATGATGATGATGATGATGATGATGATGATAATGATGATGATGTGAGGCATTTGCTCCTATATAATATGGCATGAATCACAGAGATTGTTAACATAGAAAACTGGATTTCTGTTAATGGTAAATTTCCCACAGTGATATCACTGCTTACAAAATGCAATCTATTTCATTGTAATGGACTCTGGTTCTTCCATATTGTTTTCATGTCTCATTACAGCACAGAGCTTTCACTAGCATCCTATTTGATCCAAATATGCAGTTCAAGCTACCTGTGCTTGTGTTAGAACCTCCACTCCCAAACTTTCCAGGTTCTGTCTAACCCTATTATTCCCTACAATCCCATTCGTTTTTCATGTTCTTCTAAGCAGGATCCCACTCTGGGATCCTGACCTTCAATTTCTGGGACTTTAAGAAGCTTAGCCTCACAATTATAAACTTAATTCCCTTCTTTCCTTTTTTTCTATGAAAACATGATGGTTTTTAAAAGGCATTTCAGGCATTTTTAAACAAAATTAGTCTATCCTATTACTACCTTATAGTTTTAGGTCAATAATTGTTTGATGTTACAAAGAAATCAGAAAAGACTGTAAAATATTGAGACTTTTAAAATGAAATCATCACTACCAAATATAAGTAAATAATGAACTTGTGACATGAAAAAAACCTAATTACAAAAGATAAAAGATTAAGCAAAAGATGGAACAGTTACTTAAGAGAAAAATGTAGCAACTTCCTTACCTTCCTGGGAAGATTTTCTACGTTCATATATATTCCATTTTCTGAATCTAATTATGGCCATCTAATGCAGCAATGCAGTAAATCAGATAATGCACAGCATTATAAAATTATTGTTCTATTGTATTCATAACTTCTCCTATAACACGACTGAGTCATGGTGGTGCCAGACAGTCTGTCCACAGAATAATTTATTTAACAGGAAATCACAGTATTGGAAAAAGAAAAGTAAGCTTTTTCTGATGAATACACCAATAGAGAAGTGTTTGTGTATGCATATACCTCTATATGGACATGTATAAAGAGTATGGTACTGATTTAATGCCTGGATGGAAGCTGTCTTCACACAATTTCTAATATAAAAAGCAACTGAGTTTAAAGTCACTTCATACCAATGCTTTTAAGTATAGACAGAAAAGCTAAAATATTACCTTAATTCTGATCTGCAACCTTTTTAGTTTTGCTCACAAACACAAAATAATTTAACTGAGAACAAAATCTGAAAAGGAAAATGAAGTGTCCATTGATTTTAATGGAAGTTCTCAGACTAAATATAATGATAAATTAGTGGTTCCCACCTGCAAACTATTTGTGCTTAGATCTTAAGTAACTTTTATAAACAGAATAAAATTGTTAGATGATGCAGCAAATAGTGCAGCCTCCAGGTCAATTTTACAGCTGGATAGCATACATAACTAACTGAAGGTCAGTGACAAATTTAAAATGCTATATAAGAGGGAGATCTTCCCATAAAGGATCAACTGTACTTGTGGGCTTTATAAATGACCTATTCCATATTAATCTCTCATATCTATATCTATATTGATACATTTACATTATTGATGTTAGATAGATAGATAGATAAGAGATAGACTTACATATACTCTCTCTCTCTCTCTGTATGTATGTACACTACTTGGGCCACTGTACAGTCACAGAATGGTGCCAAGCACCTGAAAAAGTTGCCAAAATATTTCATTTTAAAACAGCCACAAAAAGTAGGACAGTATTAGTAAACATTGCAAAATATCTATTAACCTGACAACCTACCAAGTGTGAAGTCAAGCCTATATACAGTGAATTACCATGAAGTGGTATGTTAAGTTTGTTTACCCTGCTAAATGTGAAGTCTTTGAAATCAAAATTCAATGCTTGTAGACTATATGGACAAACAAATAGAGTTTTCTTGATGGAAATACTGAAATGGTTTGCTGCTGCTTTCTTCCAGAATATTTTCTTCAATTTCCCTACCTAATATAAAGCCCTCTGGGGATGGAGACTAATAACACACTTTCCCCACTAATCAAAGTTTTATTAGTCTTCTTCATAATATAAAATGTACTAGGTGTAACTTTTTTGTAGAGTATTAGAATAAAATGTACTTTTTTTCTTACAAAATAAAGTGGAGCTGCTCATGGCTGTTCTCCACACTAAACAGAGTTTCTGCATTCTTGTATTCTTACTACAGTCAATTTTATCTCATACTTTCTAGTTTCTACACATGTTGTTTGTTAGGAATATAAGGTTACCTAACGAATATTTGGGAATAAGCCAAGATAGACAGCTTAGTGCTATCTCTTTAAGAACTGTAGGACTTGTAATTTTGGGTGCGGTTGGAAAGACGACCCTAAGAGGGAGCCAGAAACCTAGATTGTATTCTTCTGCGTGTCCGAGGTTCCTAATTGCGAAAAGAAAGAGAAGTCTGCGTGATATCTACTGTCTACTGTTTGAAAGATATTGCTGTAGCAGAATTTCTATATGGACTGATATTGTAAGTTACTGAACTCTGTTTGAATACTGGACTTTGCAATTGAACTATCCCTGAATTGGAAGACTGACTGATACAAGTGAATGATATTTGGACTGTTATTTGACTCTGCTAAATCTCTTATTGGAAGTAAAAACTATTTTTAACTATACAGTGTATCTGGTTTTACTGTGTGTGTGTATTATACAAACACTACTCTCATATACGCCTGCCTGGCTGCTGCACTATATTCTGCTAAAGGATATAACCCTAACATTGTTCATTTTATTTCAAAGCCATCAGAAAGATGTGAGTTACTTGGATTAGTATCAGTCACAATCAACAGCTTATTTCATTTAAAGTTAAAATAAAAAGTAATGCTTAAATTACAATAGTTATCTTAACTCTGCTGAATCTGCAAAAATGTGGATACCTCTGGGGAAAACAGACAGGGGAATATTTTATTTTTAAAAAATTCTAATAAGGTAGTAGGTTATAATGCCATTCTAAAGGAAAGAACTATTTTATTCAGTCTATTCATTTGCAGAAAATTAATATGAACCTCCGAAATACTACAATATATAGCTGTAGTATATAACAACCCCACCCTATTTTGGATACTGCCTTGGATTCATTTACATTCCATTCCTCACCAAAGGCAATAATTACACTATGCAGCAGGCATATTTTAATCTTGATAATGGTCTCTGCTTGGCTTGTTTAATCTCAGTACTGTTATTTGCAATTATAGACTCCTGGACTATTTTTATTTCACAAAAAGAGAGGAATACGTTCATTTGGATGATGACCACAAGGCAGTGTTATTGGAAAGCTCAAACTGGAAGTGTAGCTGTGCCTTGTATTTTTCCACTGAGATTACCTTGATATCTTTGTTCAAGATGAGCAGTTGGCAGATTTCTAAGGATGAGTATAATCCTTCCAATGTCTGTGAAGAGGGTGAATACTTCTACTTCTGCAGATTTTCATTCAATTTAAAAAAGCATGCACATTTTCATCAATGGAGAACTTCCAATACATTCAACTGCTTCAAGCTGCCAGAGTCAATACCCAATTCAGATAAAGATATTGGCTGTTCTGCAATAGGGCTGTGTGTGGGGCAGAGAAATAGCTTGGACACTTTCATGATACTTGATGTTTTTACATCTGTTCACTAATCTGTAACATAACTTTTCATTTTATGCAACTGGTTTAAAAGAATGTGCTTTTCCTGATTACTTTCAGAATATACTATTGATTCTATTTTCAGTCATTTTAAAATGTGTGTATTTAAAAATAAAGTTAATAATTTTGGACTGGAATATTTTAACTTACGATTACCATTTTACAAGTAGTTTCTACACCCAATTTGTAGAAGCAGAACATAAATATACTATGTACACATATCTTGAAAAGTTCTTTTCATGCATTGGTACATGCATTCACCAATGTATGTATTTGAGTGAAGGATAGATGGAAACTGAAGGTAAAATACCATTTGTTGTGCTTTCTCAGAACAATCTCCATTTTATTTAATTATAAGACTTTTCTTTGTGCCTTACTTAGAACAGAATTCCTACATCCACTTAAAAGAGTTTCTATCAAATGTGCACAAAAGATAAGACTTTATAAGAAATTCTACACAGATCAGTGAATGCATGAAAATTCCCTCAGATAAAGTTAAGCCATTATTGTTTGTTTATATAACATCAAACAATACTCTGGCATTCAAAATATATTTCAAAAAACCCCCACGTACTTTCCTTCAATACATTTTAGTTGACCGAAAAATAACTGAGATGCTTCACATTTTAATGTGAAGAGTTCATTTCCTGCATAGTGATATTTATAGCTGACTGGGACTTTATCAGCCTTGAGCAAGTCCTAGAAATACTCAAAGCTTCTGTGTTCTTGTACAACTAGAACACAAAAACAAAAGTATAAAGATTATTTTTAAAAGGTACAAAGAGAGTAAAGGTTGTACACTGTTGCAAAAAACTTAAAGGTAAAAGTTACAGCTATTTCTTAAGTGATTATTATAGCGTATATTTCAAATATGGGCTTAAATAAGAAGTACCTTTAAGGCTTAGCAAAAGCAATTTTCTAAAAAAAATTCCTCCAGCATTATCCCACGTCATTGTAGTTGTGCTTTTAAAGTTGTAGCAACGTTTCGGCAGAATCTCATCTGCCATCATCA
>JANHFN010061905.1:0-11096 GCA_032468175.1 Toxicocalamus goodenoughensis
TGCTTCACCCAGGAGGCTTCCCTGAAGCCCAGGAGGCAAAAAGGGGCATGCAGGACCATTTTTTTTGCCTTCCTGGGCCCCAGGGAAGCTTCCTGGGAGCAAAAATGCCCCCCCCCAGTAGGCTTCCCTGAGGCCCAGGAGGCAAAAAAATGGGGAGGGGGGTTTGCTGCAAAAACAAGAAGCCATGCTCACCCAGTCACATGGCCATGCCCACCTAGCCACATCCACCTAGCCACGCCCACAGAACTGATTGTTATAAAATTTGAATCCCACCCCTGAGTACTCTATATGAATCCTGCCAAAAATGGGCTAAACTATGTACAATTTGAAAAATGACTAAATCTTGCACAAGATTTCCAAAAGATCACCAAAGATGCTGCTGCTTTAAAAATCACATTAGCACTAAGGAGTGGTTTCCTTAAAGCAGCAACATCTCTAGGTTCACAGAGAAGTGGGGCTGAAAAGTGTGAAACTACTTTAATGAGTGAGAGAGAATAATTTTTTTCTGAAGAATTCAGCCAACATGCTCAGCTCCCCATATGGCTTAATTCACTAATCTGACTACAATGTCTTGCAGGGAACTAGCCTCATATGTAATTTTGATGTTCCAAATCTGCAGCGCATTTGCTAATTTATAGTTTATCACAGTATATCTAAACAGGAGATTTATTTGAAAATATTTAATCTATTATCTGCATAAGAAAAGAATAACGTATTGTTCTGAAAGGGGTTCAAGGTCTCTCTTTTTTTAAAAAAAATCTCTCATGACCCACAACAGACTTGGGTCCTCAAACATTGCAGTACCATGACCCCAAGGTGAATTCATTCAGAGATCATATAATGATTTTATATGATCTCTAACCCAAGGTGTATCAGTCCTAAGAAAAATGGCAGAATGAGGAACGAAGCCCAGAATAATCAGTTTTCTTCCAGTTTTCTCTCTACTAGTCTGGACAAGATTAAAAGAAAATTGTGATCCCTATCTAGGTTGCCGACAACTTCCTGGGGAATCCCAAGTTCCATATGAGATCCATGGCAGTGAGTTTGAATAATTCTTAGTACGAGGCCATATAAAATTAGGAATACTCATAATTTAGCAAGTCAGAATTTCACGTGATGATCATCCTATCACCAACGTCACTCCTTATTTGGAAAAAGGGCTTGGCAGCTTTATTTTTGGCATCTATTTTATTGCTAAGTGAAGCTGATTAACTGAATAAATAATTGATGCTTCCAGGGATAAGCCCTGGATTTTACCATTTCTGCTTACAGTACAGTGTAGAAGAAACCCTGCGGTTACTTATGTCTGTATATGGTAGCAAGATGTCATAAAAGAAGTGATGTACATAGAATGCTGGGGTTAAAAAAATTCTTGGGTTCCAGTCCAAAGCTGCTATGCCTCTACTTGCTTTTTCCCCAGCTGTTCCGAGAAGCCAAGAACAAAGAAAGGTTGAAAAGTTTATCCGATTGCTTGAGACAAGGGCTTAAATGTATTGCAAAAAATTGCTTTGCCTCTTCGGAGAAGAATAGTTCAAAATCAGAAAAGCAAACCGTTTGACTCCATTGAAGAAGTGCAAGCAGCAGTAGAATAAGAGAGACTTCAGAAGTCCCACATTCCACTAGATATATCAGAGGTTATATTATATAATTTGCTTATATTATATAATTTGCTAAGGACTCCTAATTTCCAATATTGCTTTAGCTTGACTAAGTACAGCGAAGATGGCTGCAGAGGTGGATTTAGACACAGTGAATTCCTCGGGTGGGAAGCTGTAGAGCAGGGGTGTCAAACTCGCATCATCATGGTGTTGTCACATGATGTATCGTGACTCCCCCCTTTGCTAAACTGGGTATGGGCGTGGCCAGTGTGTGAGGCATCCGGCCCACGGGCTGCAAATTTGACATCCTTGCTGAAGAGGCTCTACTTGACAAGTACTATCAGAGCAAAAAAAATGTGTAAGGATTGAATTTGGGAAGAATAGCAATAGCACTTAGACTTATATACCACTTAGTGCTTTACAGCCTTCTCTAAACGGTTTGTCAGAAATGGTGTAGGGTCTCCCGCTTGGGCGGGGGGTTGGACTAGATGACCTACAAGGTCCCTTCCAATTCTGATTATCTGTTAAATCTGTTAAATAAAATAGCTTCAAATAGCAATATCAATAGCACTTAGACTTATATACTGCTTCATAGTGCTTTACAGCCCTCTGTAATGGTAAGGAAGATAATTTTTTTTACTGAAATCACTTCTAAAATATACATTTTGTTAATCAAAAGTCAAAAGATTCATCTTGTCCTAAATATCAAGAACTCAAGAACTCAATTTGTATGGCACAATCCTCAATATATTTTTTAAAATAATTTTACAACTATTAACTGGCAGTCAAAGACTAATGTTTTAAATCCATATAAAGTGAGCACATTAGACATTATAGAAAGAGAAAGATTATGTATGCATAACATATAAACTGGTAATTTAATCTTAGAATGAACACTTACCCTCATCACACACTGTCCTTTTATAACAATATCGGTATTTTCATTTTTAAGAATTTCTATTTTATAGAATAATCATTTCTTAAAATAGTGTCTGAAAAATGCAACGACAAAATTGGAAAATGCCTCAAGTGAAAGAGAACAATTGCGTTCACAAGAGTTTCAAGATTTGTTTAATTTTAATTTTCATCTATATAATATATATATATTATATATATAAGGTAGTCCTTGTATTTCAGTGGTATGATCCTAGAAAAATCAAAATAACGTAACAAAGTAGGATACCATACAATTCTGGAATTTCTTCCAATGTCTTTACTTTAGTGGCTATAGGATGCGGTATTATTCTTTTGTATAACAAAATAATGTTTCATCTGTGCATGGTGTTTCTGTTCTGTCATATAGTATCTATTTTATGTTTGTATGTTTGCATGGGGCGTAAGAGGCAAGCTGCATAAGGTCTGCTCTGGCTTAGGGCCCAGGAGACATAAGGTAGGTTTAAAATGGAGTAGTTGCCAACATTCAGATCCACAGACATGTGTTGGGAAAGTTTTCAGAATTTTTTTTTCTCTCTGCTGATTTCTGATCAATTTTTAAAGTTAGTCTTTCTTTTACTATCTTCACTACACAAAATTTGGTCTCACTGCCTTCTGTTTTCAGAGAGTTATTACCTCGCTGATCAACAGCATTCCACATTCCTTATATAATTTTATTTCCAACTTTCCTTTTGGTGAGGGGTGCAATTCAACCAGTGTTACTACCGATTCGGTGACTACGTTTTGTGCATGTGTGTAAAAAACCTTTAAGCTGTGCTGCCTGGACAGCTGAAAAGTGCTCAGGTGCACAGCTGTGCCGCACAAAGCAGCTGAGGTTGAAAAAGCAGGAAATAAAGGACAGGTAAGAGCCCTGGCGGGCGGGTGGGCCAAACAGCAGCGTACACAGAACCGGATCGGTGTCTGCTGCTCTTCAGAGCTAGTGGTTCTATGGAGCCGGGCAGAACCAGTAGCATCCCACCCGTCTTTGGTTGGAAAAATACAAGAATGAGAGATACCATAGATGCAGGAATTGGGAAACCCAGCAGTAATTTATTATCTCAAAACCACCTTCAGCTGGTGTCAATAGTTTGTACACTTGAGTATGGATCGCAACATATTCAGTTCAGGGTTTCTCCTTTCTCTTATTTAATGAGTATTTCCATTTTCAGATAGCCATATCCTATTACATCACCAATGATTTGGTGGCATATCACCTAGCATTCCCCATTGTCATTAACTATATTAGTACATATATTTCACTGCTATAGTTCTCTTTCTAAATAGCTATGAGTGAATTATATTGTTCTGAATTTTTAACAATACATGCAGATATTACCTCATAATCTCATCACAGAAGAAACACAGAGTTTGGGAAGAGCTTGGTGGAAAGAAAGTATAATTGCATAAAATCTATTTTTGTTAGTTATCTAAGTCATTTTTTTAACAAATTCAATTATTAAACTTTAAACTAATGAAACTCACAATCCAACAAATAAGAAACATCAAAACACTCTGAAAGGGGGTATACCCATGGTCTTATTTCACAATACAAGCAGATATTAGTGGTAGATGAAATTCCATCTTTTTGTTTTCAATTTCCCTACATTTAATCTGGATAGCCCGGGAGTTTACTCCAGGATAGAATAATGGAAAAAGGCTTTGTGCAAGATGAGGTTCATTCACACAATCAGCAATTGTGTGGATCAGCAAAATTATTTTTAACTGATAATGGGAATTGGACTGTCCCAAATGAAAGGTCTATTCAACACAATGAATTCATGGTGTTGTGGGGGAGTTTAAGAATTTGAATACAAAAGATAAAAAGCACGGGAATGTAATTGGCTGTTTGCACAAGTAGTAGTAATAACACATCAATGACTGCCTTATAGTAAGATCGAAGTAATAGCAAAAGAGAGAAGCGGCACCAGTTCCAAAAAATTACCTAAGGTCTTGTCAGGTAGGGACTATGGCTTACCTGAGCTTCATTGTGAGCAATTTTGAGCAAATCCTCAAGCATCAGATCATTAAAACTCATGCAAGGCTTGAAGCTAATTTGAACAATATTGCATCCATGATGTGCAGCACCATTTTCTCCTTATGTAACAAATAGATTTCTTCAGATCTATTCAGATAGCTACCTATATCATTCCATATCTTGATTTATAAGGTCCTCTAAGAACTCTATCCTCCCAATAACGACTGAGATAATTAAGCCAATTTTACGGGCTCTTTTTTAAAGATACATTTTGGACAGGTTGGCTTTAACAGCCTATTCCATATTTAGCTAAATTGGCTGAAAAAGTAGCAATACTGCATCTCCAGCAACATTTAGATTGTACTTTATCCTTATTTTAGATTTAAGACCTTGATCAGGCATGGAAACAGTCTTTATTTTCCTGATAGATGATCTAAAAGGGGAGATAGATCGAAATATGATTCCTGTTGAGACTCTTAGACCACAAATTCAGTGTGGAGGGATGCACAAAACATTCCTTAACTATATAATGTCTGTAACAGCCATCACAGGCAGCAGTGTTCTGTGAAGGCTAGAGTATAAAAAAGGCAAAGTTATCAAAGGATGGAAAGAGAGATGCTGAGAAGACTAGGGGAGCGAAGCACTCTAGTTGGATATCCCATATTTGAAACTCAGCAGTGAAAATGGCAAATGGAAATACTAGAAAGAGAGCAGCATGTGAGGTAGCACACAAAATATATGGAGAAGCAAAAGAATGATACTATTAGTTCTGTGAAGTAGGGTCCAGATTGTCCTTGGCTTAGAATCCAAACATCTCCCAGAGTGCTTCTTCCCCTTCTAGTATGTGACACCTTTAAATATAGATTGTATATACCAGTAGCAATAATTTTTGAACTGTTTCACAGTGGCATATCCCCCGATTACCTTCTAAATACTGGTTACAATACTTAATAAAATTTACAGGATTAGAAGATATTCAACTTCAAAATAATTTAATTTGTAATCTCTTCTCAATGAATGGTGGGAACCTCTCTAAACTTGTTTGCTATTATGTGTTACATTATGTTCATTATCAATCTCCTCTTTGCTATGCAATATAACATTGCTATAATGTTTTCCCATTTAATGTTTTCCCATTCCCAGTTATGGAAGGTGGATACAATGGATTCAATGCAGTGGTTAGGCAATGCCACTGTGCCTCTGGTGAACCTGAAACTCTAAAACATAATTTTCTATGTTGTAAATAGAACATTTTCTACGTAGAATTATATTCTTACATTTTGTACAGCAAATTTCTTTCTTAATAAGACATGCTTTGGTTGCATACATTTGCAACAATATAACCAAATAAGCACTGTTCTATTTTCTGTGACCCCATGAAACAATATTATCCAAATGAAACATTCTTTTTAAGGTTTACAACAGAAAATGTACATTAAAAATTTATAGCAAGTTCATAAAAGAACCATTATTTTTGTAAAAATCAACAGAAACAAGACACTCTCTTTCTCTCTCTCTCTCACACACACACGCACAAACATACACATTTTGACTAATTATGTGCCACCAAGTCAGTGTCAATTTTAGGGACCACATAGATGGATCTTCTCCAGGATAATGTGTTTTGAAACTAGTCCTGCAGGTTTTCCAGCAAGGAAACCCTCACCATTGTAATTATATAGTCCTCGACTTACAACAGTTCATTTAGTGATTGTTCAAAGTTACAACTGGCACTGAAAAAAAAATGGCATGAACACTTTTCACACTTACAACTATTGCGGCATCCCCATGGTCACATTATCAAAATTCAGAAGCTTAGCAACTGGTTCATATTCATGACAGGTGCAGTGTCCTGGGAGTCATGTGATACCCTTTTACGACCTTATGACAAGCAAAGTCAATGGGGAAGCCAGATTCACTTAACAACTTCATTACTATTTTAACAAATGCAATGATTCACTTCACAAGAAAGGTCATAAAATGGGGTAAATTGTGACAAGAAAGATAATAAAATGGTCTGAAATTCATTTAACAAATCTCTCACAAAACAGAAATTTTAGAATCAATTGTGGTCGTAAGTCAAGGACTATATGTCCTTCCACCTTGCTATTTTAGTCATTCTCTTTTTCTCTTTCCTTTTCTCTTTCATAGCATTATAGACTTTTCCATAGAAATAAATATATGCACATATACATTAAAGATACAATAATTGGGGCTGGTCATTGGGGCCTGAGTCAGTGGTCGCCAACCAGTGGGTCAGGGACCACTGGTGGTCCATGAGAAAATTTTGGTGGTCCGCAGAGAAATGTCACTCTCAGAGCACCCCCCAAAACAATTAATCCAGGCTGTGCGGGAACACAAAGCTATACTGCCCACATGGCCCACAGGAACACAAAGCTTGCATCACTTGCATTCGAGCAATACAAGGTAGTGAGGGGACGGGGGAAAGGGTGGAGGGAGGAACTTGCCCCATGCGCGCCATGTCACCTAGCCACTGGTCTGCTTCTTTCCGGTTCTTTCTTCTTCTGCTTTTGGCTGCATGCAAGGAAAGCAGCAAAAGTCTTTCTTTCTCTCCCCCAAATTCCAGCAGAAATGGATCTTTGGAACCCTGCAAATCATCTTACTCCAAGAGGTTGCACTGGCGTGACAAGTCTCACAAAGACTCATTTCTGGCAGAGTTTGGGGGAGAGAAAGAAAGACTTCTGCTGCTTTCCTTGTGTGAAGCCAAAAGTGTCTGTCTCTCTGTCTCTGTCTCTGTCTCTCTCTGTCTCTCTGTCTCTCTCTCCCTCCAGAGACCTTGGAAAATGATATTAGTGGTCCCCAGGATTCAAAATTATGAGTTTGATGGTCCCTAAGGTCCAAAAGGTTGGCGACCCCTGCCTTGAGTCATAACTGAACTAATATCTTCTATGTTCCATTGGTTGTTTTCTTGATTATCCATATTTTCTCTTTCAATACCACAGTTCAATCTTTCTATTTTATTTTAATTTTCAAATGGTATACAAAAATCTACACAATTCAGATCTTTACGGCACAATTACAACACCGCGCCTTTTCAGAGGTCTACATTGCTACATACCAAGCACTAAAACTGATGCATTCCTTGACTTCTATTTATTTATTGTTGATAATCAATCCTAAAAAACAAACTATGCAGCCCTTCAGTATCTTCATTGTATGTTCTAAGGCAGATTGCTGAATGTACTATGCTTCTTGAATTTCATACTAGAGCTTCCAGATCATTTGCATTTTAAACTATCAGAACAGTGTCATCAGCATAATGTACGTAAGTAAGAGATTACTTATTTCTTCCTCCATTTTTAAAGTGAGAATATACAACCAGCCTGTTTTGCCTTATCTATATGAACTGTGGTTTTCTGTGAATACATTTTACATGAGGAAAATGAGATGTTCTGAGATTCTGATTTTTTTAAGCACATAGAGTTTGATATAGTACACCAATCAAAGACTTTTCTTTGATCTAGAAAGCACAAATTGACTTTCAATTATCCAGTGTGCATCAGCAATGTTATTTTTCAATTATCCAGTGTGCATCAGCAATGTTATTTTTCAATTATCCAGTGAGCATCAGCAATAATGTCTCATGTTCCTCAGCCTTTTCTAAAGCCAGCTGGAACATCTGGCATATTCCTTTTCGTATAGAACTCTAATCTGTGTTGTTTGACACTAAGCACTTTGATAGCATGTGAAATTAAGGATATTGTATGATAATTTGCACACACTGTTAAAACTGCGAGTTTCTTAAGGCTCTCTAAGCATGATTGCTTTCTTGCAGATACACTGGACTGATGATGTTACCCAGGGGACGTGCATAAGCGCACCAATTGTGCCTACCGTCCCTGTCCTATTATTTCTTTTATTTTTCTTATAAGTATCTATCTCATGTATTCAAAACTATGTTTATTCTTATACCTGTATCTTGTAAGCGATTGACAAATCAAATAAATAAATAAATAAAGTTTAGTAATGAAATGTCTGAAAGAAAACACTCAAACTCAGAAAGCACCAAGGACACCAAGCTCATCCCCAAGCTACCAAATATTTTCTTTTATCAGTATTGTTAAAACTGTTTGCTTTGGTAGTGACATGTACTTTCAGTCTTTCAGCCCATATGTGATTCCCCTGATTTACTGGCATAGTTTCATTAAAATATTTTTAAAATTCTTCAGTTGTTTGCCATCTGTGTATATTTCCTCAATACTGCAGCCTTCCAATTTGATAACATTGATTTAACATTATGCTCTAATAATAATGGTTCTTATAAGTATAGAATATATCTTCGATGTTGGCATCTCTACTGCACAATTCAGGCTAATTTTACCTTTAGTCTTCTTTGAACTTTACTATCACTATCCTACAGCATAGCAATTGAATACGGGAACCTCCCAAATATTCCCTTGTTTTTCCATTTCTCTTTCCATTTTCAATGTCTTTACATAAGTCACTGTAAGACTGCTTCTTGTTTCTTCCAACAGTTCTCTGAAATTATTTAGATTACTTCCTTAGATTATTAGTTTTCTTGGCTTGGACTTCTCTGTTTGGCAATTTCTACCATTTTATCAAACATAGTTTGATTTTTTCCTGTTTTTCAGGTCCTTGGTAGTTTCTCTTAATATACATCATAATCTTATTTGATTTTATTCCACAATTCCTCTGTTTGCTCTCAGTGAATGTTTAGGACTTGAAAGCAATTCCTGATGTTCTCCCTGAAAATTGTAATTTTATGCTCAAAATCATATTATGAAATGTGGTTGACTTTCTTCAGTTTAAGTCTGACTTGGAATTTTAATTGAAGAGTCAGTGACCTATTTACTCTCACTCCTTTTGCTGTTATAACCAAATTCCTCCATCTCCTTTTACCATAATTGAGAATGGGAGAAAACTATTGGCTTGGCGGTCAATGGTGGGATTCATATTTTTTTACTACCGGTTCTGTGGGCGTGGCTTGGTGGGCATGGCAGGGAAAGGATACTGTAAAATCTCCAGTCAGGGGTGGTATTTGCTGGTTCTCCAAACTACTCAAAATTTCCGCTACCGGTTCTCTAGAACTGGTCAGAACATGCTGAATCTCTGGCTTGGCTTGATTTAACTGTGGAGCTTGTGGGTCATGGTATCAGACTATCTGATCTCCCTCAAGTAAAAGTAATTTTCCCCCAAGCATAGATCTCAGCTTTCTCGTTAATAAGTTTTATTAAGATGAAAGTAATAGAACCAAAATATGTCAGCAAACATGAAGAAGTGATTTCCTGATTTTTTTTTACACTCTAATTTTTTTTCCTCAGACACCAGGTGGTCCCCAGTAGTGAGCTATTTAAATAATGGCTTTTTATCAGGCTGAGAACCAATCATTAAGTATAGTTTTTCTCCTTAAGAGGAAAAATGCAGATCAGACAAATTCTGCAAGCTTTCGCATCAATTGAGCAACGATCCAGTACAAGACCTAACCTGCCCAGCAAAAATCCAAAGGACAACAAATAACAGTAAACAATTGAAACTGTCCTTATCTTGTAATTAAATATAATTTTCTGACCTTAGCCAGAATCAGTTCCACAAGCTTGGTTTTCTCAAAAACTAACTCTAATATCACCATCTTATATTAACATTTAGCACATTTCTATGCTATGTTTCAAAGCAATAAAAACAGAAAGATAAAGAATAGTATCTTAGGAATGAAAGTCTATTTCTAAGAAGCCTAGTCTGCCTAGATATCCTTGCAAGGCTTGATGAATGTTAGGTGAGTTAAGACTTTTAGCAAAATATCATTGGATAATCTTACAGCAGATCAGATTTCATGGACACCAGCTGAATAAGGGAAGCACAACTCCCATTTCCAGGATAAAACTCTATTTAAAGGAAAGACAGAACATGAATATACTACCATTATAAAATATATGAACAAACAGTCAAGCTGGACTGCTTGCATACCAAGTAGATCTGTATATTGCTTCGACATTTAAGTACACAATTTATACACAATTGCTTTCCTGCAGTTTTCCTAGTGGCCATGAAATCTGCAGCTAGAAACACAACACCTGCTTTCCTCAGTAAAAAAAACGCCTAGTTTTTCATCTTTAATCTATCATTTGGTTCAAGTATTCCATAAATTTTGTTTGAGCTATGGCTGCTAAAGAAATACTTTAATTCTAATGCAAATAACTTCATAGTGTGTCATTGGTATTACTGGTAAGACACAAAATATTTTCTTGTGAAACTTGTAATCTAGAATCCAAAACATTGGATGAAAAATCTCAGTCTTGTCATTTCAAAAATGAATATCAGATGTAAATATATGTGTCTTTCCTGTTGAAGATTTGTACATGGAAGCTCACAGCTGCATTTCAGATTTTTTTTAAGTTTCTAAATTTAATAACACATTTTCTTTGAGAACTTCCAACCCAGAAATTTTTTCTATACAAATGTTTAACACTGTAACAACATTGAGCAATGGCTTGTATGCATATAATAATAATCAACTAACTAAACAAATTTCATCTTCCTCATGTGCTCCATCAAGTTCAGGAGAATCAAATGGGCTGTGTATCTGGAAGAAAATGAGAGAAGGGGAGGGA